>QLON01000027.1:0-42305 GCA_003313675.1 Termitomyces heimii | reverse complement strand
CTACGTCTTTGGACGTAGGTACATCTAATTTTTTTTTTTTTGTCTCCCCCGTCATTGTACTTTTGCATACTCACACATTGATACCTTCATTGATATCTTGAAAATCTTGAGTACCTCGGTTTAGAGGTTTGATTGTGCCCGCTCTGAGTAGAGCGATATTTGGTTGCAGTGATATATTACCTTTGTTGGGATCTTTGGTGCCCTTGTTCGTTCGGCTAGAATGTGCGACCTTTGTCTAGTAAGCCGATACTTGTCAGCCTGATGCGGTTCTTCCCCCTGGCTTTCCTGGCCGCGCCATAATAAAGATAGAATATATACAGTTGTCTTTAACAACGAGGAGGGACATTGCTTTCTAACGACGAGACATTGTGCAGAGATGACTATGGGATGTGTATGCGATCCTAGGATATCTGGAGAGAGCTTGAACAGAAAGCGCGACGAAGATATCTATATAGCTGGTTATGAGAAAGAGACGAGGGACGGTTGCTCGAGGCGGGGTGAAGACACGTCTTTTATCATCTTCTCTTCGAGTGCGGTGTCAGATGAAGATGTGGAGGATCTGGACAAATGTGTTGTGACTTTCTCCGAGGGAATGACGAGAAACATTCAACATACGAAAGACTTTCTTGCTGGATCTCTCCTGTGTTTGATGGTGACGGATTACCTTGATCCTCGCCTTCTGTTTTCTGGACACGTGTCCCGTCTGGTGCAATTCCGCATGCACTGTATGAACAAGGTTCATGGGTTTGAGTGACATTGTTCGATGTACTAAAGGACTCACGCCACGATTTGATCCCAGTAACTATTAGGCTCAAACTCGTAATGATATTCGCCACCAAAGTCTGCATCAAGTTGCTCTGGCGATACAAGTTCGTGCAGATCTGGATTGAATCGCATCTGCAAGGTTTCTCTTTAATGGGCGTACCAAAGCGAAAAAGGAGGGATACCAGCCTTGTCCCTCGTGACGGGATCCAGGAAAGGCGAGATGCCTTTGTAGAAGAAGCTCAGGAGCATGGGGAGATTAACGACGAGCGCGCGACCAAGTGTTTCTACGTAATGCTGTTGCAGAATATGGAGAACCTTGCGTGCGACGGATATAGAGGGGTTCGTGCGGAGCGTTGTTGATTTGTAGTCTACGATGATAACTAGCGACTCTTGGCCTGGGGGCATAAGATCCTTTGCACGCTCACTGTGCACCCGTAAACGCGTGAGCCAGAGACAAACTTGACAAACGTACAGACACCAGACGAGATGGCGTAACTGCCGCGGCGACGTCTCTGTGTTCTCTCGACCAGGCCGCATGTATATAATCGGTCGTCCGTCTCTATCAAAACCATTGATGATGCTATAGGCTACCGTCAGCCGCCGACTTTGATGAGGGACTGAGCGAGCGAGCGACGTACATTTTTCCCGTCTCGCTCTCGATACGAACTTCGTCGGGAGGTATGAGGTCCGGCTTGAACTCTCTTCGCCATTCTATGGTCGCTTTGATACGCTTTTGCGCGTCAGCAAAGTTCCATTTCGAGGCACGGCTGTAGCGCGTCATAGTATCTGGCTTGTTGACCCATCGGAGTTCCCATGGGTAGTATGGGTCTGTCGGGGGAAGCAAGAGGGTCTCTGTATACTGGATTGGGATATTTGGATTGTACAAGGCTTGAGATGGACGCATTGTCAACTAACCTCACGAAGGGCCTTTATCTTTTCGAGTTGCTCGTCGGTATATTGGTGAATCGGAGCGATAATTGTGCCAGGGGAGGGGGAAACAAGGACTCTGTCGGTAGCCTGAGGCATGCTAGTGAGTGGGGGAAGAAATAAAGGTCCTGTAGATTTACTTTATGATGATAAAGGCATTTCGGCCTCCTTGGTCAACTTTTTTCGGTGATATCAATGATCTCACATGATACTATTTCCGTATTGTTGACTACGTTCGTGTTTCGAGTGCTAAAGAAGAAAACGAATTGACTAAAGATACGGATCAACTCAGACAACGACAACTCATATACATATCAGATCCTAGATCTATCTTAGACCTATGGGCATCCAGTCAACCAAACGCAATAAGGTCCATGCTTTGAATTGGTATCCAAAACTTTTCTCGCCGTGGTGATGTTATATATCAACAAAGATATGGAGTGTGAAAAACTAATGTGAAAAGGAGTGATAGAAAAGAACGATTCATCCTTTCCATTAACGACCGGCTGACCGTTTATCTTCACCACATGCGCTTGAACTGGAAAAGTTGAAAGTCTCTTCCCAGTTACATGGGCTTGGCAGGAAGTTGTGTCAAGAGAACGTTATTGCGTTTCTTGATTGTCACCCGATGCCGGGAGAACTTGTCATCAGGAGAGAACCGTGCTGAATGCCCAAAGAGTGTCAATGAATTCAGGCTTAACTAGCAACAGGGAGGGTTACCGGGGTGCGCAGATTTCGTAATTCTTCCTGTGTCGGTCACTTTCTAAGGCAATGATAAGCAGGAAATCCTTCGGAACTAAGTCAATACCACCGCTTACTTTGAGAGTGTACACTCTGTTGCCATTCTCGTCCAACGTATACATCAAGTGCATGGCGGAACGCAGAGGTAGTCGTAGAACTGAGTTCGACGCAAAGGACTTGAAAAAAGTTTACACGTGACTTTGTGCTCATTTTAGTAGCTTGAGGTTTTCTCAGACGAAAAGCCAAGCAGGTGACTAGGACTGCTAAATTAACTACTTGCTTACCGACCTGATTGTTCACATGAGGACTGTCAGAGCTTTTTGTGGATATGACTCCACCGCTTTGATACGATTCGCACGGAATAATTGGGAAGCACATGGACGGCACGTGACGCGCTCACCAAGCCATCCATTGCATTCATATAAAAACATTCCTTCCGTCTCCGCGATTCCCAACAAACCGCCCGTCCATCAGACACACTCATCATGACAGTCACCGAGATCACCAGCTACGACGACTTCAAAACTATTGTACGTTTCCCTTTACTCACCAATTGAATTACGGAGGTCAAGTTAATCTGCGTGATAGATTAACGGCAGCAAGCCCGTTGTTATCGATTTCTGGGCGACCTGGTGTGGTCCATGCAAGGTCATCTCTCCCATTTTCGAGAAGTTCTCAGATTTGGGGGAGTTTGCTGGTGTCGATTTCTACAAGGTCGACGTCGATAAATGTGAACAGATTGCACAAGAAGTGGGCGTCCGTGCGGTAAGTGGGCATGCTTCGAATATTTCTAAGTGTTGGATATCTAAATCATGCCTTTTGCTCGTAGATGCCTACTTTCATGCTCTTCCAGAATGGAAACAAGGTCAAAGACCTCGTCGGCGCCAATCCTCAGGGGCTCCAGGTATGTCTTTCTGTCTGTGGCAAGGCATGAATGGACAATGATTCGTGTATCAGCAACTCCTCAAAGAAGTGGCAACAGCATGATTATGCTCCTGCTTATATGTAATTATGTCATAGACTCATCTGCCCAGTTATAAAGAATAATTAGAAGTTGTGCATACCCTCGTTTTGAAAACCTGCATTCAACGTTGATAAGATTAGACACGAAAATTAAATGAATTACTCGGTGCAGCTCACTGGGAAAATATTGCATTCTCGTTCACTTCGCCATTCTGAATTTTTCGACATCTGTGGGATGGCTGTTGGAAGGCATTCCACTAAGGTTGAACAATGACACCCTCTTGACAATTGAGAGAACAAGTATAAGCTTGCATTGCAAATAGCCTGGCTTTTGGCATGCAATGAAATCTTCATCCTGTCCTCAAGGTATAGATAAGTGAAGAGAAGAATATATTATATAGTCGATGAAGAGAAGAGATCTCTAACAACCTTTTCGTCGGGCCGACACACCTTTCAAAATTAATCTTGCACACTGTGCTCATATGCCCTCATTTCGACAGGAATAGCATATAAATGCGGTAGTGGGACAAGCCCCGCAGAGCCCACTACGGGTATATACAGTGTACAGAATAATGTGATTTAATATCATAATTGCCATGCTGCCATTGTATCGACAACTCAAAGATGGTCACGGGAGAAAATAAAATGGCAGCACGTGCTCAATTTCTGGTTGAAAATAACGTAAATACTAAGCGTGGATGTTCAATTTTGTTAGGATATGAACTATAGGAACCTAATTGATAACAGACACAGTCAGTGTCGTAGTATAAAAGGCAATAAATATCCAGAGCTGTCATATTCTCAAGAATTGCGTGAGTTGTAGATCAGTCAAGGATAGTCCAGTCTGATAATCAAGAGGAGCTTACATATCGGTCGGCTCCATCCGTGAAGCAAAGATAGCGCGCTAATGTCCTCCATGTATAACAAAATACCGTGAACCAACAATTACGGACAGGAAGGCCCACATGGTGAGGAACTTAGCTGTGGCATGGTTAGCGCACGAACTTCAACAATGACGTCGTTACCTGGTGCACAGGGGTTCTCTTTCAAATGGAGCGATGGCATGATGTCCTTCATTCCGCCTTATGTCAGACCTCTCCTTGATTTGATCCCAGTGCTAGTTCCGCCCTACCATCTATCTAACGACAATTGTTTTGGTGTATGTTATCATGCCCTCCGAACAGCTTGCCATTTTTATCGGCTATCCAAAACCTCTCAAAAATTGGGGTATGATGAGACGCATAACTAAAACATAATGAAAGGATAGAAGAGAGCTGGTTGAAAATGGCTAAGCTCGTCTAGTGGATACCAGTCAAATCCATTGCAGCAGCCTGCCTGAGTCAGTCGCTGTTATACCAACCGCACCATCTTCGCTTCACAAACTTTATCCGGGGTTCAAAAGGTAATGCGTACTAGGATACATTTTCCCGCTGGTTCACAAGTGCGAAAGGGTAGCAATCACCAAGCAAAGCAATGGCCTGTTGTTCACAATCTCTGATATATCCAGTGTGGCCGGATACTGATCGGAAGTCGTGAGAAGATCCAAATTTATTGACAGCGGGAATCATATGTAGATCCATGAACATGTAAACTTTGCCACCAGAGCTTGATACGGTTGTTCTTTGACACTGACCGTTACATATCACCACACCAGTTTCAGTCATGGAGACCATTCTCAACTCCCCCGACATTGACACAGCATCTATACCTGACGCGCTAACACCAACAACTTACTCGAGCGCGACATCTAATAACGAACCCGAAGAAGCTGAAGGGGACACGGTTTTTAGTGCACCGAAAAAAAAGAAGAAAAAAAAAGCGAAGAAACATGGTAAGGTCAAGGAAGCAGGTGTCGCTGCTCAGACGATCACTCAGCAAGAATTAGACGGACGACCTGTCTTGTGTATCAGTCGCAATAAACACTGGCGTTATATTAGTTCATATCATGTATGTCTCTTTTTTTTAAACGGCACCACTGTCGCTTGACTACCTTCCGTTCACAGGGTCAATGGCTACAGCTGCCACTTGAACTCCTTGATTCTCTCCTCGCAGTAAACCTTAAACCAGCGAGCCTTTTTACTGCACCCGATACACTCCGTCTTCCCTCCTCTACTCCTTCCGTTAGACTCTCTGCGAGTAAGCAGCGAGATCGTGGCTACCATACTTACAGCGACTATTCCCCGCCAGATTCCCCGAAAGGAGCCTTTTCTACTCTGTCATCGTCACGTTCATTCCTTACGCCAAGGCCGGGAAAGGCTGTTCCCCCTCCTATAGACCCTGGCGTGTTCAAATCTGTAAATTCCATCCGACATCTTATAGACGAAGCCGCGGAACTCTCGGTCCGAGCTTCTTCTGGCTTAACTTCTGCGGAACTAGGATCATCAAAGAGTATCTCTGGCCTCAATAACACATGGGCAAGTGCATCGGCTCTTGGTATCAACCCTCTTGGCCCTGGTAGCAATGGAGGTCGAAATGTTGCTATGTCTGCGATGCGTATACATCGTTTGAGAGCACTGGCCGTGCAAAAACTTGCCCAAGCTTACAAAGCGGATGAAATTGCTTCTAGCGTGATGATTATGCAAGGTGGAAACGTCTTTGACGATTTAGCTGAGCGTGTGCTAAGATACGGTAAGTTTAGACTATTCTAACCATTCCTATTTATTTCAATGGTTATGGCGCAGATCCGACCGACTTGGATGCCAAATACGTCCATTTCTTCCACGAGAAAATACCATCTCGGTACTAGCGTTTGCTTTTTTCCTCCGCTCAAGCTAAGATTTCCCACCAGACAGCTTGCAGAGTCTACCAGCACGAAAGTTCTGGATGAGCTCATAGCTGCGCGACCGCAACACCTCGAGTACTATCGTACCCGTGGGATAGTTCATTGCTTTCGGGACGAGTACACACAGGCAACGAAAGATTTTACTTACGCGCTCAAAGAAGCCCGTGTCGTACGTAAAGCGAAGACGATGCATCATAATATCAAGCTACTTGGGGATTCACGCTTTATGAAGAACGGGAAACGCAAGAAGGTGGGCGTCAATTCTCACACAAACGGGCAGGCACCTCCAAACGGAACCAGCCCGTTAGGAGAGGAGAGCATGACCCAGGATGCAGACGTAGAGCAAGAACTCCAGCACCCATCCATACTCCCCAGTGCTCCGGATCCCATTGAACCACAGTTGCTATTCCTTCGCGGGGTTGCTTACCTGCAGTATGCCATTTTTTTGATAGAAACTGAGATTCTCAAATTAGAAGGGGTACAGAAAGACCAAGTCGATGGATCTGAGCTGCGGCTGTGCTACCTTGAGCATGGTAAATATGGAGGCGTGGAAATTGGGAACCCAGATGGACCACTTGGTAAGAGTGACGGCATGAAGGTGATTGCATATAGGGAAGTTCTGGCGGCTGGACCATTCCGGGAGCAAATAGCGTCTCTGCTCAGGAAGAGTATTCGTGATCATGGAAAATTTCTTTCACACTTCGATTCAATCGAGTCTCCTAATGCTCTACATCGGGGAGATATCGCACATCAGATGGAGTACGCCTTTCTTCTTGCCGAGTCCTTGCAACCTAGTGCGCAGGTCAACAACGCTGTTCCAGCGCTTTCTGTCTCTAAGGTGCCCGCCATATTCACCACATACCACCCACTTATCGTCGAGTCCCAGTTCAGTGTGCTCATCTGCCAATTGATGCTCGCTGATTTTATAGGCATCCTCCCTACCTTGGCGCGCACCGCAGCAGCTGTCGATGGCTTGGATGGTTGTCCCGTATTTTTTCCTGCGCGCTCAATGAGCCAAGCCGAATTCATGGAACTCTTGGAACGTCTCGCCGCCGGATGGGCGCACGGCGTGAAGCCGCACTCCCTTCATGGGGCGAGCAGCAAGGCGAGGACCTTGATCGAGGCACCGCCTTTTCCCCGTCAATACATCACCTTACCAAAGTCCACGACAACCTCATCGTCTGAAGAGAGTTCCCCGTCTACGTTCTTATCGTGTGATAAGGCATCCACCCCAGTTTCAACGTCTCCACCTGCGCCTCAATCTTGTGTTATCACTAGCATCACTAGCATCCATGGGGCATCTACTTGGCCTCCAATGGATGGCGCAAAGGTTTTGGACTCTGCCCGGATCTTACTGGCTCCCGTGGCCAAGCGACAAAGGCTCAAGGCAGAAAGGGTTGCAATGGAGGTGACTGGGTCGGCGAAAAAGAAACCTTCTATGATCAGCATTCCGCTTCATGGACCAAGAGTGGAGATTATTTTGGCATGGTTGGGAGCTGTACATCTACCGGAGTTGGACGCATATCCATAGCATGATGCGGAAAAGTGTATGTAGATGTCCTTGAATATGTCTTCGAAACTATCGAGCTGAAATTCCCCTTGATCTCGCTGCCCTCGAGCTTGAGGATTGCTGTACCTCACCAATCTTTGACTTCTGTCACTTTGTTGCGGCATTTTGTTTGGCTTTCTGACAATCCTGTGTCGCGCCCAGGAGAAACGCAGATTTCGTTGTGAGCCGATTGCTATTCACTTAAGGGCGTCGCATATTGAATTGCCTATTTTCTCTTGGAGCACCCTTGGGTCTTGCTGCACGTCTTGCCACTCATCGTGTTTTGTTTTTTTGGTTGTTCTTGTATCTCAAAAGTTCTGAGTAACCACCACCTGACTATACCACCGAACGTCATAGAAAATATGCACAAATTAGACCGGATTTCGTCATCCGAGATCTATATCTCGACATCGGATGTCCAGTCTCGATTGGCGCTGCTTTCGATAAACAACATCTTGAAGAATTATCACGCGTATGTTGGATAAACACGACCCGATGTTGTGGAAAGCCAATCTTGATTTTTATTGTCTTGAGATGTATTGATATGAGATCCCATCAGCACCATCCTGTAGGACGCAACAATGTGTGTTATTGTGGCAGATCATGTAACGCAGATACCGGTATCCAAAAGCGGCCTAGAAACAAAAACAAACCAAGGGAGGTATATTTACATAGAATGTTTGTAAATCAGTCAAAACGAAGATCATGAGCCAAATGTCAGGTTACAAGGTGATATCACCATATAAAAGTTTACCTGGACGAACTATGCATCGGAGGCAGAAAGTCGGGTAACAGCCTTGACGTATGTCGATGGAATTGCCTTGGCTTCGTCGAAAGACCGCGTAGTCGGCGCAATGCCGCAAGGAGAATATTTGGCTTTCATGGTACACAGCTCCTGGAAGGCTACGTCAAAGCCAAAACGAGGGTCGAGCTGATAGGCAAGGGATGCTTTGATCTCGTTTACGTTCGTAAAGAACAAGACATCCTCGACCTGACGATCATACAGCTCAAAGACGTGCGTCTGGTAACCGGATTTGCGTTGTTGAATCTTTTTGGCTTTTAATGTCGGCCTCTTAGTTGGCGATGCAGACTCTGCGCGCCTGAGTTCCCCTAGCATTTGTTTATAAGCAGAATGTGCACTGTAAACACACGATCGGATGCGTTTAAGCTCTTCATCAAGCGTCAAGCGAAGTTCCTTGACAAGCGCAGAGCGACCCGGCTTTTTGGATTGGTCGAAGAGTCGATTGACCCTGTCTGCGGCAGAATTGTAGGGCTCCAGAAGGACATTCTCTTTGAGATCTCCCGTCGCTTCCTTCAAATCATCGTATTCACGGAGAAGTTCGTCGCCAGTAGCCTTGCCGGCAGAATGCAATGTATGGAAGATATAATGCTTTCCTGCACGCGACGATTGGAAATCTGGAATACTTTTGTCGAATAGCTTTTGATCTTTTTCGAAGATACCGGGTTTGAGCCGGTCGCCAGTCTTGCTGGAGTCAAGGAGAGCATTGAAACTGTTGTAAACGATTAGAATGTTACGATGACATGGGCAAATGCTTCACATGTACGCCAGACGCTCCGATCGAGGGTCTTCGTACCCATACTCATAAATCGCATACTCTTGCCAGTTAGAATAAAGACCGAATTTTTTATCATCGATATCGAACATCAAGATGTCTGCAAAAGCTTTTTGCACTTCCTGAGGATCCAAAGCAGAAACACGCTCAACAAACTGCTTTACTCGCTCTGGATGTTTTTGAAAGTTTTCATCCATGAAATTAGGTGGGATAGGCTTCACGGCTTTGTTCTTGAAATTCCTGAGAAGGCTGCTCGAGAACAAGATGAACACCTTGTCTAGACGAAAAATTCAAGACCTAGAGACGATGCAGAATCATGCTTACCGCCGTCATAATCTGTTTGGAATCATCAGTAGTCATAGAAGTTCGAAATAGATGATCAATATTCACCGCCACCTGAGAGCATACTTGCAAAACTTTTTTCACCCTTGGTAGAAACAACGAGGACATCCACCCAACGAGAGAGCTCGGGGCGATCTACCGCCATGACCTGCATAGAAGTTATTTAGCCAACATTAGTGATACTCGACTGGAAAACATCTGCCTTTTGAATATCCGAAGCTAGGCGAACCGGATATCTCAATTCGACTAAGCACTGATGAATGAACGGTTTGCAGCGGGAAACTCACCTCCCAAGCTAAGGTAGAAGCATTAATTAAAAAGTCATTTAAGCAAAGAACTTTGCGTACAAGAACTTTGCCAGTCAGTACACTGAAGACATCCTGGGTTTCTGAATTGATGATAGGGACAGATGAACGATAATAAACTTCTCCCTCTTTCAGGACACCGAGAGGATCTATTTGACTTAACGACAGTATCCGCAACAGTGGATAACCAACTAACCAGGAACAATGAAGGCACTCAACGATTCTGGCAAAGGAATCGAAAATTTGTCAACAATAGATTTGATAGTCATTTCGACAAGATATCGAATCTTTTCCTTGAGAAGTGTCGAGTCCTTCGGATGGAACCCAGCTTGTAATAGACCCATTATGTACTCGGAGAGTGACAGAGGTGCTAAAAACATAATTGTTGCGTGAGAGAGAAACAAGAAGGAGAAACCATACCTCCGCTACTAGCGCGTCCTGCGTAAACGTCAGTCGTTCCCTCGCTTTCAATAGGAGTATCGTCATTTCTTTCAATTTCAATTTCCTCCCCTCTCCAAGCCTGGCTACTCAATCCCAACGCACGACTCATACTAGTAACCACCCTCGTCAATCTCGACCTCGATACGCTACTCATTCGATCGATGAAGTTCCAGAGGATCTCCATTGCCTGAGGACCTTGCCATTTCATTAACGGCCTCACCTCCTCAATTAATGCTTTCTTCATTATGTCAATCAATAGAGTATCAGGAACACCATTCTTCGACAAGTTGATGATACTTTGTTTTGAAAGGTTGACCGAAGACCCAACATTAGAGACCGTAAGCAAGTCAAGAATTAGATGAGAACGATCCGCATGACGCAGATAGGATATTTTCTTCTGCGAGGGGCGAATCCAGATTTTAGGCTCGTGGCTTCTATCTGTGGGATGGAGAATCCAAAGGCCTTTTGCTCCATATACACGACCTTGGATCGCAGTAGGGTAGCCAGGATATTTCAGTATACGTGCAATTATTTTCAACGCAGTTTCGTTAATAAAACCACAGCCGTCCGTTTTAGTATACTCGGCGGAGGGTTTCCCAGATTCAAGCCAATTACCAACTGATAGTACAATGTGAATTTTGGTTAAATTAAAACAAAAAGCAAACTCACTTTCGTCATTTTCATAGTTTATGTTTTCCTCTTTGAATTCGAGGATTGGGATTGAAGTAGAGAACGCCAAAGCGAAACGCGTTGCATATTTGTTGATCGGCTTAAGAAAAGAATATTAATGGACTTCTGAAAGAACCAAAAATATAACAAACCTGCTCTGCATTGAGATGCAGAGGATTATGCCAATTAATGATATCTTTATACGACTTCTTAAACTGATCACCAGCCCAATCGGCCGCGCATCGTTCATAATCCTCAGCTGTCTCAACAAGGTACACTGCATGATCCTTCGCGAAGAACGGCACAAAAACGCGTCCACAAAGTACGAACTTGTGTTTCACAAACTCCTTCACCTGCTTATTCTCTTCAAAAATCAAATCTTTCGGTATCTTCAACTGCAAGATCCTCCGAGACCCAAGGAATCGCGCAAGTCGATAAGAGCGTTTTTTCTCCATCGGTTCGAGGCGAATTCGGTATTTGCCTTTGTCACCGACGAGTTTCGCGGTTTGCTGGATTTGGCCACCATACCAGTCGTCCTCGCTACCCTCGGGACGTATCGGGCCCAATCCGCGTCCCTTATTCTCCATAATCGCATCCTGCTCGTGGTCAAGTTCTTGCCTAGGAGAGATATCAGTATCAGCTTGGGGAGGAAGCGCGGACGAGAAAGAGAAAGGAGGAATACCATACAGAGTGCCTCAAAGCTGATGGAGGCTGAACTTTAGCTAGCATGATATTCCTAACTCTCCATGCTGTTTCTCTGTTGGATCCATGGAGTTCAGGAATTTTTGCCTTGACACTGGCCCACGACCAGTTTCCCTCCGTAACTCCACGGGCTATCTCGTACTGCACACCCCACGATAGCTTCTGCTCGTCCATGCAATTCACAATATCCTTATCATGCGCGATGATATGTGGCTCTAAATCTGTGCCGAACGGCCCAGCGAGAAAGTTTTTGAGGGAAACATCATCATCGAGTGGTGTAGGCGCCAGCGTAAAAGGTCGTGTTACCGAGGTACCCAATCGATTATTTCGGTGCGGTGAAGATGATGATGCGTCCGCGTTAAAAACGTCCTCAACGGCTATGGGTTTTGGAGTCGTGGATGAAGATGGGCCATGAGATGTCCCTTTCAATTTCGAGAGCTTGCGGTATTTGGAGGGAGAACTGCTTGAGCTTCCAGCCGTGGGTGATTTCAAGTTGAAGGAGGAAAACGACTCAACCCTGTCCCAATCAGACCCGATAGACGATAAGGAATTCTGAGCTGCATGAGGCGAGTAACCGATTGAAGAAACTGATTCGGTATCGGTCAGATCTACAAAGCGTTTAACTTCCATCAGAATGATGTGTCATATGTCGAAGATGAGCTATGTATAACGTACATGACTCAACTGGTGATACTCACAATCAATGTCATGGAAGAGGAAGACGAAGGAACAAGGACATACCCTCCAACGTGTCTTCAACATCTGAGTCACCCACCAAGACTACTTTCCGTCTTGCCTATAGGAATAAGATAACTTAATGATCAACTCTCTTCCTTTAAAACCACTGACTTTGTTCTTTGAAGGACTGACCGATACTCCGGGGACAGAGCTTTTCGGGGTATTGGATTGCACAGGAGCTAGTGGACAAAGTGAATATTTGGTCCAAGAGTGCATATGATGAAAAGGCCTACATATGAGACCCAACGAGTCAAAAGTTTTTCCTACAGCACTTGAGCGAGCCGAAGACGTGTATGGCTCGGCGCCTCGCTTCTTCATTGGCGTCTTCGGTTCAGAAGGAGGCCAAGAGGCTGTATGCGATACTACAGCCGATGGAGCCAGGCCGGAAATTGGCAAACTCGAAATTCAGGTAAAAAGGTCAACTTACACGCAGCGGTCGCAGTCAACTTTCTCGGACTGCTCGAGTCGTAGACAGACGGTTTGTGTTTAAAACTCGAGAAGGAGCTTGAAGATATCGTTGCTTTCGTGGGTGAATATTCTAATTCTAATTACTCACTAGGCTGATGCTAACTAGGGACCCGAAGGACCTACCAACAGCGTCGTAAACCTTCCGTGTTTCTTTGTCTATTCCAGATCCATAGAAGGATCCATCGTGTTTCCTCTTGGTGAACGCGTTAATTCGATTGAATATCGTGATGATTGCTGCGATAAGCAAATTGGGGCTCACCGGAGAAGCCATGGTGGGCTCAGGTGATAATATAAACCAAATGGGTGGAGGTATCCAAGATTTACAAACAAGGTCTTAATCAAGCTGAAAGAGGTGGAATGAGCACGGACATAAGTAAGGATTCCTGATAAGCGTTTTTATAGAGTTCGGAAAGAGCCTTAGGAATCGGAAAGAACCTTAGGACAAGTGACCCTATGAAATGATAGAGGGTCTAATCACGTGATAATCGCCCTCATTGTGACAGTGTGACTGCACGCGTTGCTCGTTGTTTTCTACAAGGTCACGTCCGAAGGCCTTCAATCTCTCGTAGGATGCCGCCGAGAAGGTCATCACGCTCTACGAGAGCCTCAGCGGAACCCACAGAAACTTCTTCGCTGCTGTCGAAGCGAAAGAGAGGCCAGACGGTTGAAACAGTGGCAGAACAGCAGACGGAAGTGGCGAAACCTCCATCTAGAGCGCGAAGATCAGTATCAACCCATCCCATAGCTACGACAGAGAGACATCGTACATCGACGCGGTCGAGAGGCTCGCTACCTGACGTGGCTGAAACGAACGATGAAGAAGAAACTGAGTCTGTGCCACCCGTGAAGAAGGTCCGTCCGTCACTGGAGCTTCAGGAGGATAAGAACAGCGAACTTGAGGAGGAAAAGCCGAGGGCGCGTCGAACTGCATCTTCAGCCAAACGGAGTAAACCACTGTTGGCTGGTCGCAAGTCTACTTCGACTCGCTCGGGCCGGTCGTCGCGTGTTGCACCAGTACCTGCTCCTGAAGAAGAGGGTAGTGAGGACGAGGATAAGGAAGAGGAAGACGTGAAGCCAAAGATTGAGGACAACGATGCCATGCAAACATCAGACGACGAGCCTCAAGTCAAATCTAAATCGCGGAAGACTGCTGCTTCTAAGAAAGTGACTCGACCATCACAGTCTCAAAAAGCTGCGTCGAGAACAGCCGAAGCTGGTCGGAAGAGTGTTAAGGGACAAGCACAAGTGGGCGCGCAGGAGGAAGCGTCTGGTCGAGCGACAAACGAGACAGTCGAGGTGCAATTCGATATTCCAGCACAGGAGGAAGAGGAAGAGGAAAGTTCCTTGTTTGATCCCCCTCCGATGCCAGTTCCTTCTAACCTGCCGCAAGTCATACCCGAGGAACCAGCGGGTCCTAAGCCTCGACTGGTTATTCATAAGATGGCTCTTGTGAATTTCAAGAGTTACGCTGGACGGCAGGAAATAGGACCATTTCACAAAGTAAACATCTTTTTCCACAGTTATTCATTAACTTAAGATGTGTCTATACATAGTCCTTCTCTTCCATTGTCGGCCCCAACGGTTCCGGAAAGTCCAATACCATTGATGCTCTACTCTTCGTTTTTGGCTATCGTGCCTCAAAAATGCGGCAGGGTAAACTCTCAGAGCTCATACACAACTCTGCAAGATATCCTCACCTCGATGAGTGTAGTGTGGAAGTTCACTTCCGCGAAATCATTGACTTGGTAAGTGAATTTATGACCTTACGTTCCTGTCAGCTCAATCAACTACGCTCATGTATAGCCTGGCCGAGACGACTTCGACATTGTCTCGGGATCCCAGCTCATTGTCACACGTCAGGCTTTCAAAAATAATTCTAGTCGATACACAATTAATGGCAAGTCCAGCACATACAACGAAGTGCAAACCCTGCTTAAAGGACGTGGAATCGATTTGGACCACAATCGTTTCCTCATCCTTCAGGTACTTTTTATCTCGTTGCGTTGCTTTCAAGCAAAATAATCGTCTGTGATACAGGGCGAAGTAGAGTCAATCGCACAAATGAAACCTAAAGCTACAAACGAGCATGAGGACGGCCTCCTTGAATACTTGGAAGACATTATTGGTACATCAAGATTTAAGCTCCCTATCGACGAGTCGCTCGTGGAGATGGAACGTCTGCAGGAGGACCGCATGGTAAAGCTCAACCGCCTTCGAATCGTTGAGAAAGAGAAAGCAGCACTGGAGGCTCAGAAGAAAGAAGCGGAAGATTTCCTCAGGCTTAAGAACGAGCTTGTTCGTGCAAAATCTCGTCTTTGGCAATGGATCTTATGGAAGTGTTTCAACAATGAGGCGGAGTTTGATAAGGATATTGTGGGTGTGTTTTGATGTAGCTGTTATGCTCTATGCTCAGGTCTTAACTACAGGCTAAATTGACGAAGGAGTTAGAGGAGGAGACTAAACGCCATCAAGATGATATAGATCACCTTGAGCAACTTCAAAAGCACTACAAAGATCGTGAGGCCGCTTATGCTGTAAGTTTTTAGTTTTGTGCGCTATTCACTTGTTCATACTGACTTCACGATAGGAAGTTGCTGCTGCTGCTGCTGTAGCGGCTCAAGAACTTGCAACACGCGAGAAGGAAGAGGTTGGACTTCAAGAACGTCGAAAGCACGCGGCAAGCAAGGCAAAGAAACTGAAGAAGGCGCTTCAGGACGTGAGTGATAAGAAGGTTTTTGTTTTGTTTTAAATTCTACTCATGCCTCTGATTAGGACACTAACGCAAAAGCGAAAGCAGTCCGTGACGTAGAGGAGTACACGGCGAAAATCGAGCGGGAAAAGAAAAAGGTCGACACTTATGAGACTAAGTTGGTCGAGGAGGAGAAAGCCCTGGAGATTATTCGCGATAGCCTTAGAGGTGAGTTTCCTTCCGTTGGTAAAGTTGATTTCTTGACATAGTTATCCAGACAAGACACAGGTCTTTCATGACCAGATTGAAATTAAACAGAAGGAACTTCAGCCCTGGGCGGCTAAGATCAACGCGAAGCAAGCTGCAATTGATGTCGCCACTAGTGAGAGAGATGCACTTGTGGCGAAGGCTGAAGCTCTTGAAGTTGCACGTAAAGAAGCACAGGACACTTTACAGGGCTTGAACAGTGACCATGTTATCAAAGTGAGTTCCCTGTATTCTTGCATTCTGTCAGGTCGCGGTCGTTGAGCCTATCTTTATTTGCATAGGTTCGTGAGTATGAGAAGCTCAAGGATTCCAAGGCCAATCTTCAGCGTGACCTTAAGTCAGCTGAGCGCAATGCTCAGGTGATTGTCATTCATCGGCTCGAGAACGAATGTTGATTTGCTTGAGCCAGGAAACTCAACGCACTGCCGATGAATGGAGAAGGAAAGCCAGCTCCTCGCGTCAGATGGTTGATGAAGCAAAAGCATCCCAAGCTGATAATCGTTCGCGAAACAGTGTTTTAGAGTCCCTGACTCGTCTCCAGGATGCTGGCCGTGTGTCTGGCTTCCATGTAAGTCATGCATTGCGAGTTCTACCGTTTAATTGACGTTGCTTAGGGCCGCCTTGGAAGTCTTGGCACGATACCGGATAAATACGACATCGCAGTCTCAACTGCAGCTCCAGCTTTACATCATATGATCGTCGACCGTGTAGAACAAGGCCAAGCATGCATCGAGTATCTCCGCAGCCAAAACATTGGTCGTGCATCCTTCATGGTCCTTGAAAAGCTCACACATTCGAACGCCATGGCCAAGATCACAACGCCAGAAAATGTTCCCAGACTCTTCGACCTTATCCAACCCAAAGATCCCAAGTTCGCTCCGGCATTCTACAAAGCAGTTGGTAATACGATAGTTGCCGAGGACATGGACCAAGCAAATCGTATCGCCTATGGTGCTAAGCGGTGGAAGGTCGTTACACTCTCTGGCCAGCTCATTGAGACGTCAGGTACGATGTCTGGAGGTGGAAGTCAACCAGCGCGTGGTGCGATGAGCTCAAAGCTTGCGTCGGACACCGTGAGTCCACAGGTACTCAGGAAGTACGAACAGGAGAGTCAAGATGCTTCGCAACACCTTGATCAGGCGTTGAAGGAACTCAGGATTGCTGAAGAAGAACTAGACAGGCTTAGAAACTCGGGCCCTCAAATTGACCTTGAGTTACAGAAGCTGGAACTCGATATCGAGAACTCGAAACATAGAATTGCTGAAGCTGAGAAACGCGTTCAGCATGTTAAGTACGTATTTCTTCTACATAGTGTTTGCATTTGACGCATTCCTGTTTAGTGCTCAAGCTGGGCCCAGCAAAGGCGATTTGTCCCGCTTGAAGGCTCTCGAAAGCGAAATTGTGTCTTCAACTGGCGAACTGGAGGAAATCCAAGCTAAATCTGCACGAGTCGAGGCAGCGATCAAGGAACTCGAACAAAAAATCCTTGACATTGGAGGTTCACGTCTGCTCAAGCAAAAATCCACGGTTGAGGGTATCAAGCTTCATATCAACCTCGCGAACGATGAGATCACCAAGGCCGAAGTTGCGAAAGCCAAAGCGACGAAAGATTTGACAAGATATGACACGGTAATTCAGGGTAACAGTGCCGGCGTGCAAGAGGCTGAGGCTGAATTGGAAGAACTTGACGGCACTCTCGAGGAGTTGACTACCTATGTAAATCAATTGCGCGCCAAGGTCGAAGATGCGCAGGACGCTGCGAATACTTCTAAAGAGGACCTTGATAATCTCAAGGCGGAAGTTGATGCCAAAGATCAGGAGATTGCGGAGTTCAGAAAGAAAGAGGTTTGTTGTTCCAACATCCACGTTTCTGAGGAATATATTGATCGTTGATCGTGTAATAGCTGGAAATTAAACAACAGCTCGGTGATAGTGAGAAGGAGAAGGCGGAGAACTACAAGACCATTGACTATTGGCGTACTGAACACGACAAACTTCGGCTCGAAGTCATTGAGTAAGAAGCATTGTCACGATATTTAATCTAAGAAAGAACTCACTTTCTGGAATTAACGCTAGCGATGATGACGAAGAAGAAAACGGCGCGGAGCCTTCAGATGTTCCCAGTGCCGCTGAGCTACTTGAAATCGAAGCCGAAGGTAAAGATGAAGTAAAATATGAAGCAGGAGAATCTCGTCCTATCGAATACAGCACTAAAGACAAGGTGTCATCGCAATCACAAGAACTATATGTATATCGACCTGAAGAGCTTGCCCGATTCAAGAAACGGGATCTAGTGGTAGACGAGCAGGTGCTCGATGGTCCGTATACTACTTTATAACCAAGGTATCTCCCTCAACCTGGTGATTATAGAAAAGGTCAAGAACGCGAAGCCTGACTTGAGCGTCCTCAAGGAATACCGGAAACGTGAAGAAGAGTTCCTAAACCGTGCGAAGGACCTCGACAATGTCACTGCTGAACGTGATACTCAGAAACAGAAGTATGACAGTCTGAGAAAACAACGCCTAGACGAGTTCATGTCCGGCTTCAACACGATTTCGCTGAAGCTTAAGGAGATGTACCAGGTGTGTTGTATGTTCTGTTACACCTCTTTCTAAGTCACTGAGTCCCTACTAGATGATTACTTTGGGTGGAAACGCTGAGCTGGAGCTCGTAGACAGCATGGACCCCTTCTCCGAGGGCATTATATTTAGTGTCATGCCCCCGAAGAAGAGTTGGAAGAATATCTCAAATCTGTCTGGAGGCGAAAAGGTGAGTGTCAGTTATGGAGGCTTCTGCAAAGCAACTAGACATCAGGTTTACAGACCCTGAGTTCCCTTGCCCTTGTCTTCGCTCTTCATGTTTTCAAGGTTTGTAATATATCCGTCACAGACGTTTTCACAGCCTAACACCACTCCTAGCCCACGCCTCTCTACTTCATGGACGAGATCGATGCCGCGCTTGACTTCCGAAATGTCTCGATTGTTGCGAACTATATCAAAGATCGGACGAAGAATGCGCAGTTCATCATCATTTCACTCCGGTGCGTCTTTCTGATTTCAGGCTAGGCCTTGACGCTTATGATATTGCTGCTAGAAACGACATGTTTGAACTCAGCCACAGACTCATTGGCATTTACAAGACTGCTAACGCTACTCGTAGTAGGTTGACCTTTCAAGAGCCTTAATACACATTGATCTCCTTTCTAGGTATCTCAATTGATAATCATGCTCTAATTGCCCCTCCGGTGAAGGCCTAGTTCATGTCTATCTTTGATTTCACCCCAAATGACCATGCCACTCAGATGGTTTCCTTTGGCTCCATGTATCAATAGAGTATATTAGTTTATGATACCCGTAGGGCACGAATGCCCAACCATGATCGGAGTGTGTTGAAGTATTTCAAAATAAAAGAACTTGCATGCCAGAACTCAATCGACCTAGTGTGGACAAGTGACCAGAAGATAGTGACAGAAGACAGAATCAACTCAATAGGCACTGTTGTCAATTGTGAATCTTAGCAACGAACAAGTACACGCTTAAGCGTGTGTGACTAATCGTTACCACTACTGTTATAAGCCCACACTTTATGACCAGATACACCGAAATCCGAATTTAAGCGGTCAAGGAGAGATTGTACCTACAAAAGGTACTTCATAGTCGTCACAGTGGCGTAAGCATCTACACTCACGTAGTTGACACATTAGATTGCTTCAAGCCATCTATCTGAAGAGGAATGCCCAATTTGCCGTTGAAAGTTCCCGCGCTACAAAACGAGTCTGCGTTTTGAAACATCGAAATAAGTAAGTACCTACCGAACGAACACATCGGTCTTCAATAAATCCAGAGCACCCACGGGAATAATGTCAAGAGACGCAATTGCTCCTTGAGGGAGAGTGACATTGTTGAAGACGCCCGAGTTCGCTGTGCCGAGGGGTTTAATGACAAAAGGGGTGGAGAAGGTATGATCGAATGTGGCGAAAACAGTGCCATTGAGCCCTGCAGAGCTCACCACGCGGTCGATGCTTAACTCAAAGGGTAGCGGATTTTTGGCTGGGAGATTCGATGTTAAGACATCGATAGATTGGAATATACGGTAACGACGGACCATCAAAATCAACTCTTTTGCAGGGCTGTTAGTTAGAGGTGACTAAAATCACTGTGAACTCACTGGACTTGATTGTCAACCAATGATTCAAGCTGCGGAAAGTACTCGTCAGGTTTCGTTTCCAGCTTATAGATGCAGGGGGTCAGAAGAAACACGGCGTACAGTGATGGTAACGTCAATGTGTTGAACGATGCCGATCCCGAGCAAGTTGATGATTGCACCGATCGTCAGACCGCCGATCGTTTCCGACGCAGCAGGAGCAGCGGCTGCGAACAGGAACTGCAGAGATACAAGTGACGCAAAGAAGTTTCCGAAGCGCATTCCTGAGTTATGTCAAGGTCGCAGTTGAGAATTTGGGACTTTCTCAAGAGATCACCAATGCACTTCAACAACCCATTATATAGAAAAGAGACATAGTGGGTGTGAGTGCACCAGAACGTGGAAGGAATTTCTATACTCTCTAGAGATCCGAGTGACTGGTAAACCTTCAAAGAGAAGTTTGGACTCCATATGGTTGTTCCCCACACTGAGTCGTTGACGCGGTCAGATGATCTCAAAGTTGACAAGACGCATGTGGTCAAAAATACCAGGACGTAAAACGCTCACTAGCACTTGAACCTTGAACCGATCCTGAGCTCAAGCTTGCTTAAGTAGCTTATCTGATGTCTGATGTCTGATGTATGGGGGGCTCAGGGAAAGTGCAATTCATGTTTAATCCTCCACTCACATACTTCAACAAAATATCCCGTAACGTTATGTTCCGACTCCTTGCGTCATACCATCGTTGTCTTGCGCGTGACGCTATGTTCCTTGTGCTCAGATGATCCAGTATTTGGTCTAGGGACGTAAGAGCTCCGGCAAAAACTATTTTCAATGGGTGAGCCGATGTCCAGCGTCAGGAAATTCACAGGGCGACTTTGGAAGTAAAGGAGAGAATTGCTAGAATTTCTGCCCTCAACAAGCTCGCCAATCGGTAACTTTTGAAGGAAAAAAAGCCAGCAACGAAGCTAGACGAGCTATACATCCGACGTTGGCAAAGAACGTCTCCAAGCGCAGGAAATGTAGTTATGAGGCATCTTTGTAGATGAATGCATAGAAAAATCAAATTGCTGATAAGTCAAGCGATGATCTCGAGAGTAGCGAATTACATACTATGCCCTACTATGAAGGCTCGAAGGAAAGGTGGATCCATTTTCCAGCTTCCTTTGCCATATTTAGTGGAGCGTCCCAATGTTCGGCTTGCTACACATTCCTGCACCACTCCTTGCTCCACGCCGATGAAACAGAAGAACTACGGCACTTGTTGCGTCCATTTGGGCAAGTTTCTCAAGTTTTTCAAGCCCATCTACATTCACCAGATGTTGCGATATTAACGTAATTTGGAACAAAAAAACTCGTTGGTCGTTAGTGAGTAACACGGCATGGATCGTTGGGAAAGGTTAGAGAATCAGGGTGGATATACCATGTGGTGGTCTGTGTGAGACCGGCAGTATTCTCGTCAAAGGAGGTTCGAGTTTCATTGATGGGTAGCGTGAGTTTATTTTTCGCGCACATATCATGCCGTTCACGAATATCCGCACCTCAGTCGCCTCACACTATTGTGCTTAGACACCGACGGTGTTACTTCACACACTTACTGGCATTATACCATGTTATTCTACAGGACTTTCCAAAGTACTTGGAGATATACGAGTTGATGGAAGCTTGAGTAATATGTAGATTATTTCTTATACTGATGCAGAGAGTTTGTCAATGTCCTTGAGGAATTTGATATTGTCTAGTTCTGTTCTGCGTAAACTCAAGGGTACAGGTATAGACGCAGCATTATCAAGCCTTGAAATCCTTCTTACGCCACACACCATCCCGGTCCTTCTTCCTGACAGTGAAACACGCAATACCCATGTAGTTTGTGATGTCATTGATCACAAGAGCGCAGAACCGAATGTAGAAGAAAAACGAAAGCACAAGCGTCGCCCAAATGAAGATCGTGGCGCTTTTCAGAGTCGATTGAATGATGGGGCCCCTAATTACGAAGTAAAATTAACACGTTGAGAACGCAATGTAACGAAGACAACGTACCGTCCAAGAATTCTCGGAAGATTCGCATCTAAAGCTCCGATGATACTCCATATCCATATCCAATCCCAGCGGGGGAATGGCGTGCTCGTAACATGCGCCAGAATCATCCTCCCCACCTGATGTGCGAACTGCAAGCCCCATGCGCAGAGGAAAGGGACAAAGTTTGGGGAGTTGATGATAGCAGACCTATTATAGCTCGGCTGCGCTAGCCATGAGATTTGGATGCCGGCCGCAATGACAAACGGAAGGAGCAATAAAAGAGGCTGTATGGTGGGTTTTCCAGTGGATTTCATGGCACGGCGCACGTTTGTATAGCTGAAAAAGATATTAACGAGTATAACAACGAGACGGGAGTGATACAGACCTGGAGATGATGTTGAACGCTAGTCCGAAGGCGCCGAACACCATGAATGATTCGTTAAGAGGTAGATTAGGCAATTTTGAGATAAAGGGTATATGTTCGAGTCGGGTAACAGTGAAAATCTTTTGATCCCAAAGGGAAGGCCCTAATTTCCCATTGATTAGGGCAGATAACAGGTAAAGAAGCACCCTTACCGTAGATTCCTGAAAGAAGATAGATAATAACTATCATGAGGATGCCCTCAACTGGTCCGGAAAATACCCCTAGATATAGTTGACCTATATTAATAGGATTTTGGTCGTACCGAAGTCCTGAAATCGATGGATAAGTGACCTAACCGGTGTGGTATTCTTCCCAAGTAGTAAGATAAAAATTAGCAAGCGTTGCAATTTGAGACGCGACAGTCCACCAAGAGCGTCCAAGGTTTAGCGCTTGAGAGGCAAGGAGCACTTCAAGCTATTTTTGCGGGACTTAATCAGCTCTCCATAATAAAATGCGGATTCCAGCTTACAGTGGTGTTCATAGCGTCACAACCTGAAAGAAAATCAGAACCGGTGGACAAAAGAAGAGTAAGCTTACAAAGTACACGCACCATGATCGAACATCTCTCCCAACGGCCCAGCCATACCTGTACGTCGTGCTTGTTTGCTACACGGATGAAAATGAGACACGATCAAGACTTGAAACCTGTCCACAACGTACCCATCAATAGCATCAAGGCTTTGGTATGCAAATAGTCCAAATGCCCAACTGTCTTAAAATCTGAATACCACACCATGTCAATGTAACACAACCACGGACGTGAAATATATCCAATTAGGAGGCCCCGTTGCCCCGCCTTTTTCCGTGAGGTATAATGGATCGTAATAAATCATTGTGAAAAAGTTGAGAAATACGATCGCCAGCCCAGTCAGTGTAATCTGTCATACACGGCTTACGATAAACCATAATTTTGGTAAAAGCAGACACACGGACTGTGTTGGGTGCCATGTTCAATGGAAAGAGCGTGACGAGCCAAGTCCAATATGGATTCAATACATATCGTGATATGATAGATCTACTCGTCACACAGAATCAATTATGAGAAACGTAGATTAATGAACAAGGAACTCACTTATCAACACCTTTATAAGCGTATCTTTTCAAGTTTTCTAGGGCGTACTGAGGAATATAGCCCATCGTGAGGATTGCCGACAGATGAGGTGAAGCCGGTCGAGCCTGGGTACGCAGCTGAAGTACAAACACGAGAAGGAGGCCGCCAGCAGATATTCAAGCTCACTCGGAAAGAGGGGAAAAATTTTCACGTGATGAGTGTGATAATCATAAGCGCTTATCATGGCCCGATCCAAGCGGAACTTTCGACTATTCCCAAGCGAAAAGGTTGATAACGTTAAAGACCTAGACGTTGAACCACATATCATTGCGATTAATGATTGAGAAATTCTGTGTAGGGACTATATAATTCTAAACGAGCAATGTAGGTGTAAGATACAAGGATCTTTGTATAAGATGATGTTGGTGTCAAGGAGGAAAGAACCCGAAGAAAAGTCCAAGAAAATTGTCAATGTCCTCCCGAAATTCTACCCATGGACGTACCAGCGTCTATATGATTGTTTTTACATGTATTGCGTATATGGGGTATATTGAATCACAATTTTGTGATTACACTGAACGATCCCAAGAGCGCGCCGACGCACGCGAAGAGTACGGCGGGCCATATATCTTGAGAGACCGTAGAAAGGTCGCCATTGTTAAAAGGAACATAAGCCGATTGTGAAGAGGAAGTGTCGTTGTCGAAGGCACCGCCTATTCCTCCACCAGTCAAGTTGACGCCGTTCGGCTGAGTGGAAGAGAATAGATTTTGAGTGAAAAAACCAAACTTGAAGAAAATAGAGAGAGGTCGCGTACCCCAATTGGTCGTGAAATATCAGCGAATGTGCAAGTACTCGAGGTGCAGATGCAATTTCCAGCAACAGGGTCCCAGAAGGGCGTCGAGCAGTTGGATGGTACTAGGGAGCATGGAGCGCGTTGAAAAATTTTGGATGCGCAGAAAAGAACGTACGACGGTAGCGAAGCTCTTGGCCATCGGACACTTGCTGTTCTGGGTTGGGATTGCTAGGTGAGGGTTGCTGTTTTGGACAACCGTACTGGAGGCCAAAAACCACATGGATCAGCAGTGCAATATGAGGTTCAATATGACGACACATACGCATGTGTAAAAGGGAAAGTCGCTGAACTGACAGTGCGAGAGGAGACCGTCTTCGTTGTGAGGAACACCATTGCAGATTTTCTGAGACGCGTCAACTTGTGGGGTAGAACACTTGAGAGCGCTGACTGTGCCGAGCTGCGAGATCGGAACGGGGTTTCGTACCCAGGCGAGGAGTTGCTCGTTCGAAACGATCCACACTATAGTCAAGAGCCATAAATCTGCTGAAAGACAAGACCTTATGTAACGATGTCACAAACCATTTTGCTGCTCCTGAGCCCAATCCAAAAACGCGTTGATCATATCAATCATATTGGGATCTGGACTAACTCCAGGATAGGTTTTCTGCAGAAACAATTTTAACAGTTCGCAAGCGATCGAGAAACAATGTCTTACCGAGAGATGGATAGGGTGGGTGTAGAGGCCAATAGGTTGTCGGTTGTTATTGTAGTGATCAGTGAACGTCGCCTTCATATACTCTAGCGTCGCCGTGTTATTGATCTTCGTACTACCATCCGCGCCGTCTCTAAAGATGCGAAACAATGAAGACATGTCCCAATGTATCCACGTGCATCAAAGCTTACAGCCACGGGTCCATTAAATGCGGGCCATCAACGCCGCGCGAGTCAAAAAACGCATACATCGGAATTTCCCATAGACCAGGAAGCTTAGGCTCGCCTTTGCATGTGTCTGTATTTGTCAGGCAATTATTCGCCATGCCGTAATCAAGAGTGTAAGGCCAATACGCGTCCGTGTTAGGATCTGTCACGGGTATCGAGGCAGTCGAACTGGAGTCGTACGTGAAGGAGGCCGCAGCGAGATTCTTGAGAGTCTGGGCATTGTAGCTGAGGAAAGGAGCGCGGAAACCTATGATCGAAGAAAGTGGAATGCCGGCAAGGGCGTTCAGAGCAATCAAGTTGCCATTGATCTCAGCCGTTGATGGCGTGCCGACATGTGTCATGCTAGACGTAAAGATGATACGTGAAATACGGAAGATGTCCACAGAGAAAACGCGATCACTAACGTGTGATCCGCAATTTCATTACCCGTGACATACCAATCTAGAATAGACCAAAACTTAATGTCAGATTTTGTTCACACTCCGCGGACCGGAATGAGTGTTTATACACACCAGTTACGAGAGTATAGTTTGTATAGTTCAAGGATGTGAAGTAAGTCATTTTAGGTGTACAACCATTGGGGTTCTGGCGGTGAGCGAGAAATTGATTGACCGAGTCGAGCGTGTATGATTGAACGGCATCATCTGCGGTGAAGACAATAAACTGAGGCGTGTCGGACTGCACGAAAAGCGAATCAGAAATCGCCATGAGGATTTTGACAGACTGGAGAGAACATCAGCGACTCACGGGCTTGATGCCGCCAGGAGGGTCGGTGCTAGCACAATTGCAATCGGGCAATTTACACTTGGACGCATCGCAGGTGTATCCTGCAGCTGAAGGACTGCTTGTGGCGCCGGAAATTGAGCCATCCTGTGCAGAGGCAAACAGCGGGTTTAGGGAAAAGAGGAAAAGAGGTAGAAACGCTGTCGTAAGACGCATCCTTGAGATGGGGTTTAGTCGTCAACAATATGTGTAAGAAAGGGCGTATAGGAAAATCGACAGGTGCTTGTGAAGAGAGAGACAAGCTGGTCCGAGCAGGACCAGTGAAGGTAGACAAGTAAAGACCGGGGTGAAGTTAAACAAAAGATGAAATTTGAGATCTCTTCAGATGCGGCACATGGGGGAACACGCCGACATGGCCGTGTTTTCATCACTCGGCATTAGTCAGCAGGCTCGGGTCGATTTAATGTCCTCACTGACGCTTTTTATGCGCCTACAACATCGTACTGGCGGCCGGAAATTTTGTTTTGTGGTGGAGGAGATTACAAGACGTTAAATGACGTCGACGAGGCGGAAGTAGGGAAGGAGATCGGTTTTTTGCCACGCGAAGTCGATATGAATGCTTGGCAGGGAGGAACACCTCCTGATATCTGACATCTGTTTGACCTTCCTGCTTCGCGGATATGTCGAGACCTTGACGGTATCAGATAACAATCGATCTGATCGTCGCGGAGTGGTTTCCGAACGTGCAGGAAGCGAGGTGACCATACGGTCGTAATCAAATTTTTCATCTGGTCGTGACAGTTACAGTGATAATCAGTATATCAAAAGATGGTACTGCAGAATGCATTGAATAGCTAATGTCAAAGAAGATATGTCAAGTTCTAGCATCTGTACTTTGTCTCCTGAAATTTCAGCTACGATGCACGCGTCTGGGATCATTGGCCCTGGTTATGCCATCATATTGTCGGCTGATTCAACACGTTGTCCAAATGATAAATCCGAAAATGTGCAAATCTGGCCATGGTTTTTTGTAGACCGGTTGTCTGTCATTTTCCTGGACATCCAAAAAATCTAGACAGCATGTACACGACACCTTAGAAGTCATTCCTATTGCCACAGCCAGGGTAGAAGAAGTTGTACATATGTGGGGACAGAAGAATGTCGAGGGAACAAGACATGATGGTAAAATTACAGTCAAAAAACTGGATAACAACCCACCATATGCAGGCGTAAACCTCGGTGGCGCCAACAGCATGGCGCTTCCCAAGCCAGGCCTTTTATTTGTATATATTTTGCAGCACCCTCCACCCAGCTGTATAGTACCACTCAGCCACAACTTCCCCATTGCGGCACCCTAACCCGAAGTTCAAAATTCCGCCGGCCTCCCTCAAAATCGCTCACAATGTCCTCAGATCTCCAGTGGCTCCTCCTTCGCGTTCGTTCCATCTTCTGCTCGCCATGATTGATGAAAAGCTGACTTGGTGGATATTTTTCTGTTTTGTAGAACAACAACTCGTTCATCGTCAAGCGAGTTGTCGAGGGACCGGTGTTCTCCAAGGAGCCTGTATGTGCCCTCTACCATTTCAGTATTGCTAATGCACTAACTCAGGAATAGGGTAACCTTCGCAACCTCCACTCCTACAAATTCTCCGGTCTCGCCAACGCGAAGGTGCAGATCAGTCATTCCAAAATTACTCATGAAAGACTGACGTGAACGGTGCCATAGACCCTTGACATTACCGACTCACCCTCTGGCATCCAAATCACTTCCCGCAAGACAAAAGCCGTTACTGGCGCTATCAAGACCGCTTACGCCAAGTCCTCGATCCGTCCCCGGTCAGGATCGCGCCGTGCACAGGGCATCGTCGCTCAGTATGCCAAGCGCGGATACCGCCCTGATCTCCGCACTGTGAGCGTAGTTTCCCTTGTTATTTGGTTCTTTGGTTCTGGCTCTTTCGAAGTCGGCTTTTCGAAGTCGTCGCACTCTATAGTAGAACCTACCTGATCAGATTCATGAAAGGATGGGTGTGGATAACGTTTGCAAGATAGATGGGCTCGTTGAGGAAGATCAAACCTCAACGAGTACTGCGCCATGTCGCTATCGGGCCCCGTTCGATGCTCGCCGCGGTGTACCGACTCTTTGGTGCTAACATTTCTTTTCTTTCCCTTTTCTCCTTTTCTTTCAAACTTTGAAGGCACGATACTAACACGCTTTATAAATATTTAGGCTGCCCTTGCCCGTGTCTCCGCCCTTGCTGCTGCACAAAAAGAGCCCAAGCCGACACTATCCAAGAAGATCAGGGGCAAGAAGGCCCAGGCTATCGAGGCTACCTCCGAGTAAACGTCTACTTGCGTCTGCATTTCATCTCCATACATCACGCACAACATCACACATGTGTATGTTCCAATATGCCGACCCATGTATACATGACCCTTCCATGCATCTGTTATTGTGAGTTTTTTGTAAGTCCTGCAACCTTGGTGTATACCTATGCTCTATCTTTTTCATTTCTTATTTTCCTCGCTTCTTGAGGATGAAATGCATTCTGTTAGAACCCACCTGACACGCTGAAAAGCGAATGAAAGGATGGGCGTAGAAAAGTTTGCAAGAGGAACCTCCCCCGCTGGAGCCGATCAAACTCCAGTGGGTACCGTGCCATGTCGCTATCGGGCCTCGTTCGTTGCTCACCGCGGTGGATCCGACTCTTTGGAACTAACATTCAGATATTCTCACTTTTATTACCTTACTTGCGCACTACAGATGTACATCTGATTTTCGGTACCGGGAATACATTTTGCTTTCGCTCGATCAATTTCGAAACCTGTTTCAAGTTAAGGATAAATGTTATAAATAACGCGGGTGATGGTACATCTGTGACTGTTGGTTAGCTGATACAAATACACCTTTCTTTAGATTCTTCTGTTCCCTATACTCCCGAACTATGATTCCATCTCAGAGAAACTCTTCCTCCTCAAATCGCCAATGACCTCCCAGCAGGTTGTGCAATCCTTCCTGCCGCACCAAAACCCTTGTTCCCACTGACTGATTCCTTACTTGGCCTCGTTGCTTCACTCTTGCGCTGTGCAAGGTCACGTAAGTGTTTCTCATGCTCATGATTCTGTTGCCTCTTCTCCTTTTTGGGAGGATCGTCTTCGTGGTGGGGTGGAGGAGGCGCATGTGCCTGGTCGTCGGTCGTGCGCACAGGGCGCGGATAGTCTGTGGGAGGACTGGGAGAGGTAGTAGTAGGCTCGCTGCACGCCGAGGCGTTAGATGTCCTCGTTTCAGTGGTGTGAGAACTTACGCGGTGGCTGCGGCCTTGGGACGGGAGGTGACGGAAAGGCGCCGACCTCCTACTTTCACTTGCAAGTGTGCAAATTAGCCTACATCATTGTAGTGTTTTAGTCACTTACTTGCAGGGGGATGAGTGGCAGAAAGACTAGTCGTTGCCATGATAGACTCCAATTCCACTAAAGCTGGGACGTGGATTCAGAAGTCGTGGATACCAGTATATATTGATTTCCTGACGTAATTATTACAATTCAAAACGTGAACTTGGAAGATCCGCGTTTTCTTCTCACACTATAGCTAATGTAGCTATTAGATCTGTAACCTCGTCGATAAGTCGAAATGAAATCTGTTGCTTGAAACAACACAATATTTCATCATTCTTCGAACCATCGACACTTGCACCGGGCCGTTAAGCCGGGAATCACAAGTTTGGTTTCTTGTGGTTCAATTGTGTGATCAGTAGAGTCCCCGTATTGTGTGCAACCACTGCGATTCCATTAATATGCCGTAAGTTTCTATGTTTCTCTCTTCTCTATCTTAGCTATCGACGTGAGGCCTTAGGTTTTCCATTGTAGAGATCGAAGATCCTGAAGAAGCGAGCCCGACAATCATCCAGAGTTACAACCCGACTATTGAGCCGGATGGTTCACTAGATCTTTCTAAAATCAGCTGGGTGAAAGAAGGAGACATATATCTGGTAAGTCTAGTCATATGCCTTTTCCAAGCGAAATATTCGATGAGTCTTTATTTGAGGGATGCACCTCGACGCGTGGTTTATACACTAATCTCATCCACCCTTCATTATCCCCAATCATACCGTCCGAGAAGTGGACGACCTTGCTTCGGATACACAATGGAAATGCAGTTCTGCAAATCATAAGTGATTCATAGAAGAACTTCTTGAGAAATCGGTATTCAATCTGTCTGGAGTAGGGGCAGACCGAATACAAACTTCAGATGTACATGGAAAGCGATCTGGTTCTCCATCATTTTCAACTAGCGACGGTCAAATTAACACTTTCATGATGACGATGAATTCAAGGTGAAAATCATGCAGTCATTGAAAGCTGAGTATTTTTAATCCTATTCAAGCAAGGGCAAAGCAGTAGATTCGTACCTAGAGTCAGCTCAGTAGTCTGGCTATTCCGATATGACATGGCTGAAATGTTACTGATCCATCCAGAGAACCTCCAGACTACTCAGAAAGATTGTATGTTCTCTCGAACCCATCGTTTGTCCAATTCACACATTTTGACAAGAATTGTTGTTCGTCAAATCCGGGACTTCGATGAAGAGGAACATCGCATCGTCAGAAATTGGACGGTCGCTCTTGAACCCGACTTTTCGTTGGACCCAAGTAAGTTGAGTTCGATCGAACCTGGAGAAGTATATCTAGTATGTTGTTCTTTCGTCAAATCTCCCTGTTCTTATACCAGCGCTAGGGACGCAAACGTGATGGTTATTTCGACTGTCTAATCTACTACAATTGTCCTCCCATTCGTCATGCCATGCTCGACTTATGTCTCTCTGAAATACAAGGAGTTGCACAGCCAGTCTTACTACTAATCAGTAAGGACAGCCTACTATCTTTGTTGATCGATCTAATTTATTTTCGTTTACACAGATCAACCTGATTATTACGCAATGAAGCGCAGACGGGACGCAAAACGAGGAATCGAAGTGTACTAGCCATTCAATGTCCTTTCTACACAGGAGTGGTGGGCTTTTTGCAGATTCTCAGATATCTATTAGTGTAACTAAGTGTCTTTAGGTGTCTGCTCGGACCTGCCTCGAGTTGCGTGAAGATTGGAGGCATATAAGCGTATTGAATGAGCAACTGGGAGATCATACTAGCATCATGGACAAGTCATGTCGATACGATAGGCGATATACAACTAGTACAGAATATTTCGAGGGTTGAGTCTGTAGATTGAGTTGAGATATGGATCTATCATTCGCTCGCCAGAACGTCTCAGCTCGATCCTCATCCACCATTGGGCTAGCATTGGTAGAAAATTGGTTAAAAACCCGCGCAAAGACCCAAAGAAATCAATTCGCCATGGCTGCCAGAGGAAAAGAACCATGCAGATTAGATGCATCAGAAATCCAAGGCCAGTCCCCAGTAAAATATCCCAACGACCGCTTGGGCGGCCTAAATCATGAAGGTCAAAGTACTTTGTAGGGTGTTAAGTATACATACGATAAAGAACAAATGGTTTAGCTTCTCTGCCTTCTTTAATAAGAAATGGTTCCAAAAGTTCCCATGGGAGGGCCCGATACTGAGCCACGAAAGCTACAGAACCGTCCGAATCTAGATACTGGTTTTCCAGTCATCGAACGACATTCAAGGCGCATGAACTTTCAGGAGGCGCCTTACCCATCTGTAACCAGCATCCCATAGATCTTGCCTGAAAACATTTCTCGAGCGTGGGCATACGTCCCATGTCTCTATAATGTTCAAAGATGAGTCCGGGTCATTGTGGAGATGGAGAACTATAGCTTGGACGTCTCTGTAATAGAAAGATCAGAGAAACTCGTGATTTTGAGCGATGCGCACTGACAGCGTTAGCTGAGCTGACTGCTTCCTCGATGGAAAATGATGCATCGGGAGTATGGTCGAAGAACTCAGCCCTCTCGTAGCAGTTCCTTCCATATCTGACGGTAACGTTGCAACAATGGGCGGCGGAGTACGAACATGATTGACAGTCGAAAGGTGAAATGAAGGTATGTCTCGACACGTATCAGAAGAGGATGAGAAAAATGATGGGTTAGAAACATGTGATTTTGTCGGATTTGAAGGGGTCAAGGTGATAGAATCTTCTTGCTCGGATTCAAACTCATATTCGGAAGGCGGAAATTGCGCTGGGGATGGAAAAGACGCGGAAAATTGTTCTTGACAGAAATAGGGAATCGCAACCGTATTTTCGTTGGAAATTTTTGGGCCTGTAAGCTTCACAAATGACTCCAGCTTCTCTTCGTCTTCTGGATGCTGAAGGACGGATGACTCTCTCTCGCGAGAATTACCCTCCATTGCTGTGTTGTCTGCCGAAGCACCTGAAGTACCTGATGCTTCTTCAAGAATCTTGCTCACCAAGGCAGCCTGAATTCCATGAACTACATTTGTCTGGATGATGTCTGTCAGACCGAATCTAATAGTTTTCTCCATTGTATCCGTATTCAGTTTACACAAAATCGTAGAAGGCTAGATTCTCGTCAGTTCATTGGTTGAAATTATTGAAGTTGCACAGACTACGCTCAAATTGACGGTGAGATTGACTTGCTGGAGCCAGTTTTTAGTAAAACAAAAAAGGAGATGGTATTAAGTACAATTGATTCCTCCGTGTCTTCAGTTTTACGCTCAGCTTTCACACCTGTGCGATCGATGGAGTTCTTGTATTTCTGCCCGTTGGCAGTCAAGACGAGCGGCCTCTAGAATGCAACTTCAGTAGGTTGGTCTTTGAAAACTAGACTAACTTACTGGACGTAACACCACTTTTTGCTTCTTCGTACGTCGTGCCATCAAACGCTGATTTGAGCCAAGATTGTTGTTATCCCTTTGAGAGAATCTCATGGTGAGGACTTCAAAATAATTGGTGGTCGTTAGAAGGTGGAGAAAAATCAACAAAGTGCACTGGACATAATCGCATCGGCATCCCTTTATCCAGTGCATGGATGGGGCGTGTTATCGAGTGTGCATGTGTGTCAGTGGATTCGTGGGCGCGACCGTTGAACGTGACCACCGACCGTCATACAGATATCAGATGAGAAGGCACTCAAAAGGTGTCAAATCAATTATGCAAGGACTATCCAGATTTTCGTATCCGATTTACCGAATGCGCCATAGCGTCAATTTCGAAGAACGTATTACGAATGGACATGAGGGTTTCGGTAGCTGATTTGACGGGCTTGTGTAGGTCTGGCCTACGAGATCGTCTATGTTCTCGTATACACCGTACGCCTGATTGCAACGTTCGCTCGATGTAGTGAGCAACATTGTCTCAGATTACCACCGCGGAAAAAGCCTTGATAGCACAAAGCAGAGGCCGAAGATGAAGATCTGACAAGACTTTTTGTTATGATATACTTACCAGGTCAGACGGGGATTGGATGTACGATTTACCAAACTTTGAGAGCATTCGTTCTGATGAAAACTCCGGCCTTGGTTGGACGCATTGAGATTCTAAGGGAGAAGCCTGACTCGGATTTTGCGGAGTCTGCGCTGTTCAAATAGTAGGAGTGACTGGTAGTGTAGCTGACTTTAGTTGTTCTTATATGCAGTGTTACGATAGCAAGTCAATGTACGATAGCAAGTCAATGTAGAGAAAAAGTCCAGCAGTCAACAAGGAATCATTAAAATTCAAAATGAGGTGAATGTGGTCGCACAGCCACATCAATCTGTTCCATAGTACGCGACATCACTCAGAGCTTTCGTCATCCCCCACGCTACTAGCTGCTGTTAATCAGGTCTGAGGATTGCTTTCCTGAAACGGAAAAAGACTTTTCCACATATCTTTGTGGTATTCTCCTCGGAACGAAAAGATAAAAGTTGAAGGTGTCGAGCTTCGCTTGATGTCATGAAAGAACCATCAAATTCTAGTAACAACCGCGAAGAACGCAGGCGGTCAAGCACAAGTCTGCCATACTCGACTCGTGGCTCTACCAAAGAAGGGAGATTTCCGCGACGTAAACATGAGAAATCGTCTTATGTCAACATGACATCACCATCCGGGCCTTTAGCAAAAATGGACGAGTCTAGGGAGACACCATGGATGAATGTTTTCAACAAGGACTCAGAATACAATGGCGTAGAGCATAGGTGGGTGTCTATGTCTTCTATCGGGGGACCAAAGTGGAGTTGATAACTAGGTTGCATTGCGAAATACTCGCGTATCTCACGTACATGCAAGAAACGCCGAATGAAAAGAAGGCTCGTGAGATAGTCATGTCAGAAATACGAAGGGTGATACATGGAAGGTTTTACGATGCGGCGGTCAGTGTGTATGGGAGTTGTGCGACAGGTCTCTGTCTACCAACAAGGTTAGTGTTTTCCTGATATGACCTGTATATAACGCACTTATTTTCACAAAGTGATCTAGACGTGGCTATAAAGCTACCACGCGTAATTGAAACCGACGTGAAGAGGGTGCTATTTCAACTCTCTCGCCAATTCAGGTCAACGACATTTACGAATAATATCTTTGTCAATCATCACGCAAAAGTACCCATTCTTATCTTGGAGACCCGAGAAGAATATGGTCAGCAATAATCACAGTGGAAATACGGTAGATGTATGGTTTGACCGTTTCCAGGCTCTCTCAGCATTGATATCAACGTTAACGATGAGTCGGGGGCCAGGGGAGTTGAAGTCATTAACCACTATCTCGCAAGGATGCCTGCCCTCCGACCACTTATACTCCTCTTAAAGGGATTTCTACGCCAGAGAAAGTTGAATGACGCCTCTAAAGGAGGGATGGGAAGTTATGCTTTAGTTTGTCTGTGTATCCACTTTCTTCAGGTACAACTATTTCTCTCCTTCGTTCGCTGTTGATTACGTTTACATAGGCAAATCCAAGCAATCGTTCACATGAGTATATTGACAAGCCTATGGAGTCAGAATCCCTTGGTTTCCTCCTCATTGACTTTATGTTCTACTTTGGCTTCATGTTTGACTACAAAACATCGTATATATCTTCTGCTACTTCTCCAGGCAGACTGTTACCAAAGTCAGAGGTAAGCGAAGCACTATCCATCCGGTGTCTTTTCAACCCAGGTCTGTTTCTCCGTCCACCACGTGAATCTTAAACGTTCTAATAATTGCGTACCAGACAACGAGATTGCAAAGTCAGTATCTAAGGTTGGAGCATTCTTTCAGTTCTTTAAAGACGCATATTCTGCCCTTCTTCAACTCGACCTCACGAGTCAGAACATGCTGGGTGAAATCATTCACATCAACCAAAAGGTCTGAACGATTAATAGTTCTCTCACGGTTCATAAATAACGATTACATATAGTTTTTGGACCAACGTGCACGTCTTACTCAGTTCACTCTAGCGTCCAATGGAATGAGTGGGCGTCGAACACATAATGGTTATTTTGCCAATCATTCCCTACCTCCACGCCCGTCATCTAGAAACTTGCCTCGTTCGCCACGAACCTGAATAGATCAATTGGATCTAACTGCGTACAGGACTCTGTTTCCGCAGCTCTGGGACTGGGACAGACAAAACAAGATGTGTGTGTATATACGCAAACCTTCGTTGTCTGGCGTTGGATCGACAAAGACTATTGATTTTATAATGCTGGCTAGTGGACCTCGGTTTCGCCTATGTTAATTATTCTCATCTTGTGGCCGTATCAAGAATGCTCTGGATGTACTTATATGGTATTTGTGTAATCATACACGATTAATCCATCGTTTCTGGAGTCCTCTATACTACAAATGGTCGGAGTTGGCACAACGTCTTAACCATTCGTTTCATCTTAGTTAACCTTCTCACAATGGGAAACTGGCGCTACGTATAAAGTGGTAACGGGTCATAAATATACACATAGAAGTGCGGACTAAGTCTATGAAGAACAGACAAGTCGATTCTGAGGAGAGGTCTATAATAACTGATAATGGTATCTTAATAGCAAAAAGTTGCAGAGAAATAAAGTAGACATGGTAATGGTATAATGATATTGAGGCTCCAGAAACACATGGATTGCGAAAGGTGATGAGGTGACCGCTGTGGGAGGATACATGTCCTGAATGCGGGAAAAATTAAAAGTATAAATATATGAAACCAAGGACAAGGAGATACAACATGGAACATTGAATGAAGGTTGATGATCACGGAGTCTTCGGAGGAGACTGGGGAATCTCAGTGCGAACCGAGGAAACGGCCATGTTGGTTCTGAAGCTCAGAGGCTCAGAAATTGACGCATAGGATGCGTCATAACTGCAGTAAGAAAGTGCAGGAGATTGACGAAATTCCGTAGAAGTCTGTGCCTGTTTTACAGATGTTTCGTAAGAGTTGTGTGAAGGATAGTAGGGCTGCAGTTGTGACGGGGGTGGTTCAACAGATAGGGGTGAAGGCGAAATTCTCCTGAGTTCCACAGGACTACCAAAATCATCCGCAGCACTAGTTTCAGACGTTGCAAGATCCCTGTGAACCTTTAGGTGTTGAAGGAGGTTGTCGTGTCGATTAAAGTGCTTGTTACATGATGGGTATGTACACTTGAAGGCTGCGTACGAATAGAACGCGTGAAACGTTCGCATTGAGCGTCATTGTAAAGAAAGGTTAAAGGAATGTCTGATAGACTCACGTTTCTCGTGCGTATGGATCGAACGGATGTGCCTTTTTAGGTGCTCGCCACGATGAAAGCACTTTCCACAATTTTCAACTTTACAGACGTACATCCGGGTGGCGTCTTTAGGATTGTCAGGGGTGCCGGCGTCGCGACCGAGTTTCGTTGGAACGCGACGACCACGGCTTTTTTTGGTCAAGTTGGGTACTGGTGTCGGAAGATTGGCGCGTAATCTAGAGCCAGGTTGATCAATAGGGGTTTCTACAGTCAAAGCCTTTGAGGGCGCATGCATGTCGTCACCCTTGGGCGCTGATATTTGGCGTGGAATCGCGACCATATCTCCTTTGTAGTGGATATTACTCGACGCTTCACCGGCTTTATCAGAAGTTTCCTTGATTTTTTTAGGTCTCCGAGTGGATCTCTGTCTGAGTTCAGATAAGGGGGTTTCGTCAGGTCGGCGACGCTTGGTCACAGTGCCAGTTTGAGATCTCGTAAGCGGCCGGCGGACTGGAGATGAGGAAGTCCTACTGCTGGAGGTGTTCGCTGATTCGATTGGATTTGTTGTGTCTTCTTCGTTCGATGTTGTCTGCGTGATCCAGAAGGTAAATAGACGCATTGCAATCCTAGGACGCTCACCCCTTCCTTGGTTGGTTGAAAGTCGTCCTCTATGCGCAGCTCGCCTCCTTGAGAGCTCAGCTCGCGAACGTGATGCATTTTTCGCTCCTGTTAAATGAGAACTGCGACAGGGGTTCTGCAACGATTTGGAAACCCGTCAGAGAGCTAGGAGAGCGAACCAAGGGACTGACACGCCTCTCAGCCGTCGTAATGAGCGTACTAGATCCCGAGAGTAGCAAGGAGGCCTCGAGGAGAGGAAGTTGGAGGTTGAGGATGCTGAACTAAAGTCGAAGCCCCTGAGTTAGATACAAATTGGGACGGAAGCTATTTTTTGTAAGAACCACGTGGCTCGAATAACTCACCGCGAATAGCCAGGGCACCATCCAGGGACATTCTGCACTAAGTCATCTTACCCATGTTCACAAGACTTCATATTTTTTGTCCGAACATCAATCTTCTTTCTTCCTTGTAATGATACTCAAGGACTCTTACACTGGTGAAGAATGCGTTGTTAGTGTTGTTGAACATCCATGACATTTTCAAGTGTCCTCTCATTGCATCATCTCATCTCTTCAACGCAGAGATGCGAGAGCCATAAGGTATTGAAACAGCACTCAAGTCAATATACCGGGTGATTCTTTAATCTTCGCCAAGTATCATATCGGGAACCAAATTTTTAGTCTTTGAAAAGTATTTTGTCGCCTACCTGCCTATGCAAGCAATTTTAGTTCGACGGTGAGAAATTCTTCTCCACAGATTACGAAGGCCAGGCGAACTGTTATGAACTCAGTCAACCGTTCATCGACCCACGCGACTGCAACACAAATAATTATTCACCATTAACGTGTTGTTCGTCCGATTCGGCAATTCTAGCATGAAGACAGTGCCCAAGTAACCAAAGCCGGGGAAGACCTTTGCCCACTAAGTGGCTGCCTTCTCACCGAATTTGTCAATGGATTGAAGCGGCATGGGCGCCGATCTTCTATCGTCATGGTTCTGCTCCTTCTCATTCATTGTTCCAGAACGAGCGTCATAACACCAGTTCGAGTGCCAGTGATTTGAGCACGTGTGACCAACATTTACCGCCTTTTCGGATAAGTTCAGGATTCATCCACCGAAGCCTCTGAAAAAGAGGCAACCTTGTGTCGCTCACGTCCTCCAGACCGCTATATATATATATATGAGTTTCTGTGATGATTTTGTCGACAGTACTCGCCCTGTATTCATCCTCAAAGGACCGCTGTGCGTATGCGAGGTGTCATGTGTACGAAGCAGTTTAGATTTAGATAGGTCTTCACGTACTATGAACCCGTAATCATGTGGTGAGATGTTAGGCAACGCTGGACAACCGGAGGTGGAGACGACTCCGTGTGTAAGGCTGGTTGCCTTAGTCTTTACCACCCAGTTGCTGATGTTTTCTTCTATCAGGTGTTGTATGAACGGAATAAGTACAATATCCAAGTTCTAATCCACTTCAATGCCGTGCGTCTTTCGCGTCGCGATTGCTCATGAAGGTTACCACCAGATGGATGCTTTGGGCATGATTCTTCTCGCTATTCGTCGTCCTTCTTTGTAGCGCTAATGTACGTGATTTACCATCTACATCCCCTCGGATTTGATGGTGCTCTGTAGATGTTTCAGTCTACTATTTGTGGCTTCTCATGTTCAATTCAACACATCCGAAAATGTATGTGTCCACGTCAAAAGACCTGCCTTCCATCTCATCAATGTCTTTCGAATCCACTTCCTCACTTGATTATTACTACTCATTATCTACTCCGACAGGTTTCTGGTTTGATGAAAATCGGATAGTTCCTTTTGACTGTCATGTAAGGTTTATCTTCTCCATGAATTCTGCAGCGTGGTGTGTGCATAGAAGGCAATATCTGCCTCGGCTGTGTACCATTCCCACTTGACATGCCTGAATATTTATTCCAAATGAAGGTGAGGGTTGCCTGGTGATTCTTATAGATTCTCATAAGACTTTTGAGACAGATCCTTTGTTGTACATTTTATCACTTGGTTAGCGACTAATTTGTGAATGAATGAGTGTCATGAGAATCTACTTTGAAGATAAGGTTTGACATTGTGATAGGTCACGATGCTTTATATATAGTTATGTCGTCCTCAGGGACAGACCTCATTACACAGGTTTAGTAACATATACTTGGAAAATCAGTGCCGGGAGATTGGCTGGTGTATTTGTAGTAAAGTTAGAGTTCGGACTACGACATTTTGATGTTTAAGATTCGGAGATCATGGGATCACTCAAACAGGTCAAGGACGTATTTTTACTGAGCCCGTCATTGAGGTAGGGTTTCTTCTCTTCTTGATCGACATTGAATGTGAACATCAATTGATTCGATTACACATTATTCCTAGTTTGGAACTCCTTCGTGGGAGTCATGTGTTCAGAGACTACACTCGGACTGCATTAACGACGTGGTTCTATGCAGCCCACCGCGGTGACCTTACATTTGAATCGTATTGTCTTTTCCCGTCATTTACGTTAGTATTCTAGGCTTAAAAATTGACTGGCATTCCATTTGCACGGCGTAAAACCCCAGATACGAACGATACATAAAACAATATGTCTTTCTAGGGTCGTAGGCTATTCTTTCTCCGCCGTGCTGTTGAAGCTTCGTGGGACGCTGCTTCCTCGTCGTATTGTCACAGGATCCAACCCTGAAGGGAAGTAACTTCGGTCTCGTCACCTCGCTGATGCAATCGTGGCTCGGCCATACGACCTTGCGCCGATCTCTTGCGGTATAGCCGTGGACTCTTAGAGTGTATCGTCATCAGCCCAGACCGCGATAGAGTTTCATTGTTCGCGATCGGGCTTTCCTCAAGCCTGAAGCTTCTATGAAGAGTTGTTCTGGGATAGATTCTATCATTCCCGCTTCATGGAGCATGATGACCACGGATGACCCCCGTGAATGGAAAGTCAGCTGGTCATGCATCTCCAATAATATATCGATCTTGCTCGAGGTAGGTTACGCCTTACCGGTACTTACACCGCTCTACCGGGTGTAAAGACGTGTCTAGAGATGTAACAGCTGTTCCTAGCCTCATATATATGCTTGAATGGAGTCGTCGATGTATGCAATTGACCTTTCTGGTGATATCATCTCAGCCGTTCACATCGGAAATTCCTAACGATTCGAACAATCACTCAGCTCAAGATGGAAGGTCCTCCCTTCTTTCGTTGTAGAACTTCTCACTTGCTGCTGCGAACGTGATTCTTCTCGGCATTATATTCACCTGCGTTTTCAATTACGTGGAAGGTGTTCTTCATGACAAGTTTAGGTTCGTATTTGTCACGGATGAGAAAATATATCTGTCGCTTCAGTAATCGATACCTTCAACCAGACATGTAGTCTGACCCAGACAGTTTTAGAAGTCGAGCCGAGAACGTGTTTTCACAGAACAAAGTTTAATATGACCGTTTACATGTTCGGTAGCTGCTGGTCATACCCTTCATGGACAGTAAGTATCATTTGCTCCATGGAAAAAATCATCTTGGTCGGCGCTACAACGAAATCAATGTCATCGGAGCTCATTAGAAGCACCTTTACGCCTGCTCATCTATCCATAAGAGAGTCCGCCGACACGCATAATATTACCGCCTATAACGGTCTTCCCTGTCAGGACAATCGCTGCGAAGGCTTATATTCTTAGGCGCTTACTTGCTTGCACCAGGAGAAGCCCACGGAACCGTTCCCAAGAACACAGAACACATTTCTTTTTACCTAGTGTACCCTAGTGTTCTGATCATGACGCATCCACACTGCATAATCACCCTAGTATTCGGGCATTTTGAAGTTCTCCTCCGAGGCCGAGGTCGAAGGCAAAGTATAGTTGAATAGTTAACTGATCGGTACGAGTATGTCGTGTTTCATGTCCTTGTAAATGGGTGCACCATGTCGGGACAATGGACCCGCCGGTGCGACGGGTGAGTGTCATAATCAATAATCACGGGTATGGTACGATCCATTTTTATAGTCTAACCAAAACGAATGCAATTACATACGGACAAAGATCTTGATTGTACCCATCCATCCACATCTAATCGTATCTGATAGGAACTCTTCTAAGTTCTGACACATCATCCTTATACGCTTCAAGGCATTTCTCAAATACTTCAAGCTTCAATAGCATGCTAGACAGCGTCTTCTAATCAGCTGATTCACTTCTGAGTATAATCTTCGTTAAACTTACCAAGGCCTTCGCGAATGCGATCGAGCGCAGTGATTTATGTACAACTGAGCAAATTAATTAATCAATGAAAGCCCATTCCAGTGTACACATAGCGCGTGTCCATGGAGCTCGTGGGAGGGGTGACGTGCTTCTCTTCATTCTTTCCGCCACATCTCGTGCACGCGGCGTCCAGCCATACGACGCGTCAACCCAAGTTCTTATTTTTTTTTTTTTTTTACTTTCTTTTTTTGTTTCCTCTTTTTATTTTTATTTTGTCTCCCTTTCCGTTCGGCCCGATAACAAAGTTAAGTTCTGTGTGTCCCGCGGCCCCGCCGCATACATATTTATCTCCCGCGCGTGCGTTTCCCGCTAATGTGTACAATGTGTATCCTGACGCAAGGGCCGCCGTGTGGGCGTGGGCGTGGGCGTTTGTGTGTGTGTGTGTGGGGGGGGGATGGTGGTGGGGTGGGGGCGCATTCACATTCGGCGCAATCGATCCGAATTAACTTTATATACCCCGTTCCTGGCGGGGATTGGATGGATAACTGAACGAAGCTGCGAACGGGTATCGAATCGAAGTCGGGTTTTGCGCTTGTGGTGGGGAGATGTGTGTATATTAAAAAAAGAAAGGAAAGGAAAGGAAAGGAGAAGAACTCGAAGCAAGTGGTACTACTTCGCAATGGCGCAATCGAGGAAATGATAAGTATGTATGAGATTAATTCTGAGTGATTGTATCGAAAGAGAGAAAAAAAAAATAGATTGGATTGTGCATGCGTTGAGCATTTCCCTCCACCTTCTTCTTCTTCTTCTTCTTCTTCTTCTTCTTCTTCTTCTGGTGGCATGTATTTTCTTTCCTCTCCCGCTATCCGATAAGACACAGCAGCACACCACTCGAAACA
>QLON01000024.1:0-28930 GCA_003313675.1 Termitomyces heimii | reverse complement strand
ATATAAAATAAGGGAAGGAAAAAAAGGTGGTCTAAGAGTAGGAGTGGCTATTATAAGTGGCACAGGACAAAAAGCAGCCTTGAAAGCAAAGTTTGGTATACAGATGTAAATAAGTATGCCAGGTTTCCACCCCTCCCCATCTTGAAAATTATAGTTGGTATTTAAGAAGGGAAAATGAATTATCAACTAGGGAAAATATGACACAAAACTGCTTAAACCAGTGTGTCAAAGACCTAATGGAAAAAGCCACTGGTGGTAGGGACAAGTTAAAGAATGAATTACAAGAGTTCTCAAGATATTGTTAGTCTCAGCCACATCTCCTTGCATCTATAATGCATTTCACATAATGGTCCTTCATACCTATGTCTAATGCAAACACAGGTCCTCCTATGAGAGGGGAAAAGATTAGGATGATTCTTATTGTAAACTCTAAGATTGGATGTATGGAATGTTCCTTAAGAGTTGGGCTGTTCAGCTGGAAAACAGTCAAATTTGATGATTCTGGGTGTATTCCATTGATTTTGAAAGGACTGTCAAGATAGGGCATCAACTTTGCTTCACGCTATGACCATTCCTCTTATATTCATTGTTCAAGTTGGACTCACACGTCCACATACCAAAGTATGATTTGTTATTTGTTTTTATCATATGTTCTCTTTCATTTTCTTAGATTCTTACTTGTGTTGCCACCAAATGCAGCACAGTGTTTGGTATTTGTTAGCCTTTACATACTTCCTCCAAACCTTAATTATTTTCATTAGATGATCTACAGATACACACAGCCACCCTCAGTCGTACACCATACTCTGGAGTGACTATGGGTGAGCCGGTCTTAATTATCATATATGCACAGTGACTAATTACCACCTGTAGTATACTTATTGTATATTTATTTCTACACTGGATGCTACTGTCACGTGATCTATTTGCCTAAGTCGGCGTTTTCCGAAGCTCATGGTGTCGCCTTTACATATAACACGTGATCGTTGATTTTGAGTTCACCAAAGCTTATTCGTCCATTGTCATCCTAAAGCAACATCCTTACAGTTTTAGTTCTGAACTTCCAGGACAAAAATTTCATTGATAACCAATGCTGGTATGTCTTGTATCTTCAAGTTTTGACGTGGCTAATCTATTTTTGTGAAGAAATCTCCTCCAACGCGTTCTAAGCTCTTGAGGATAATATCATGGTTCATTATGGATGAAATCGTCGTGAGACTCAGCGACTGGTACTCTAGATACTGCAATTTCTTCAAGTTAGAGCTTCCTTTCCAAGAAACGCTAAACATTTACGCAATGCCATTCAATACTGTCCTAAAGTATGGGGAGCGTACTCGTGAGGAAGAAGCACTTTCAATGAAACTTGCTCGCTCCCTCGGACTTCCCGTCCCAAGAGTTCTGTTTTATGCCAATTGTCCACACTCAGAAATCGGTGCGATTTGGATGACGCGTGTACCAGGTCAACTCTTATCGCAGGTGTGGAAAGACCTTTCAGATAACGAGCGATCGACGATTTTGGGTGAATTACACCAATGTCTCCTTCGCCTGCGAGAGTGCAAAAATCCTCGCAGCCCAGGGATATCTTCTATAACTGGCACATACATCAAGACCTTCCGCGCTTGCAATGGTGTGATTCCCTCATGCGCCGACAAGTCCGACTTCTTTCGATATCTTGTTCGCGCTAGGGACCATACAGTTCGTGATCGAACAGAGGAGAGCCGAGTAAAATTTGATCAAGTAACCAAAAAAATTGAACACCTCGCAGATATGTCGCATTCCATTGTCTTTGCACATGGTGACCTTATGCGGCACAATATCCTTGTGAAAGACGGACATCTCTCCGGTATCATTGATTGGGAGTGTGCGGGATGGCTTCCAGAATATTGGGACTATACTACTATGACCATTCGTGGGTTTGGGATTCCTTCGTTGTGGCACTTTGCTATCTACAATAACCCTGCTTTCAAGTATTACGAGGAGCTGTTATGTGATTACGCCCTCGCCGCTTGCACGGATTCATCTTTTCCTCGTTAGTATGTTATCGCCACAGATATCCCAATCAATACGCAATCACTTGCAAACTCAGCATGTTCGAATGACTTGTGCCACACAACATTATGAATCCCTATTTTTTGAAGGCCTTGTCATTCAAATTGTATAGCAAGCTTTTGAACGTACTTTCTCCATTGAGCAAGGTACAATAACATATGTAACATGTTTCGTGTCATTATTCTGAACTAGGACTCCACTTTTTTTCTTTGTTGAATTGTCAATGAGAGCCAAAAGACCGGGAAAAAAAGGTTAGTTGCCCACAGAAGTCTATTGGTATCTGGCTGTGGGTGTCGACGTTGTAATCAGACGTTGGCAGCACTAAAAAGACAACATGAGCCGCACAGAGAAGCTTTATGGGTGTTTTGGAATACAACGTTACTTGCACAAAGAAATTTTCTTGTCCGTATCATCACCATTTCTCTTGGATCCATGACTTTTTTTTGACACCCTCTTGTGGGGATGCCTTCGATTGTGATTCGCATTTTCCACTCTGTCCACAAAGGGAGATGCCTTCTTTGCTCCCGCATTCTTATTCTCGTCGTTCGGTCCATTATTGCATGCCAACCAAGCCTATCAATTGTTTTAGTTGTAGACAAGGACTTGCACATCTGGTTTAAATGCGCCCGATCTCGTATTTTCAGAATCAGCACAAATCATTCGCATATTGCACCAATCTACCTGCTTGCATAGACAATTGAACCTTCATTATGCCTGCAAATTCGTACGTTATTCTTCTCGTCTTCCACGTATCATGTTGACTTTTGACACTAATCCGTTAGAGCCATGAATGGTCTTGAAAGACTCACCGATGGTGGCATCTACATCATCACCTTTCTAGGCTTAGAAACAGGAAAGTCCCATTGGGGTTTATATCACCACTACAACATAGAATGGGTACAGACCAAGGCGACGACACGTGGAAGATACATCCCGAGAGGCCACAAATACCATATCAGGAATATAGGAAGTGACGGAAGATTTATCCCTGATCATGCGCCAACCTCTGGTGTCCTTTCGTCAATGTATTTGATTGGTTTGATGCTCATTGGGATTGTCCCGATGCAGTACAAGACGTCTTTGGATTCTGAAATCCGTTCATTCGACCACTTGGTTGGCAGTACACCTGACATACGCTGTCAGAATTGGGTCCTCGACACTGTTGAACGGCTTATTGGTAAAGGCTTTCTTCGAAGCAGGTATACACGGGAACAAGTTAAGAACGAAATTCAACAATTCATAGAACGCAACTGGAGCGAGGCTTTTGAGGCTTCGCAGCCACGACCTATCGATCGATCGCTTCTGTTTGACTTCAATTGAGAACTGATCTCTGAGTTTATCAATTACGGGTCATTATAGCCATCATACTCTCTCCTTTGTTGTTTAAAATTTTCCTTCCTATCAATTCCATAGTTACCCATGATACGCCAGTTTTGTATGTCCACTGCAGTGGTGGCAAGCTTTCCCCACCAGGGTTTTGATGCTACCCCACTTGCCAGTCCACTCTTCCACTCTTTCATTTAATGTAGACTCTAGAGTAGCTAGCCTTGTTGATCATAGTTGTCCATGATGTAGATAGAGATTGCTGAGAGTTGTGATCCAACTTTCAGGCTATTCAAGTTCTAGCTGCTTATTTCTGATCAAAAGTCAATTGAGCTGATATGAGAGTTGGCCTGTGTGATGCAAGTGATGACTAGGTGCAGTCTTTTTGTGATGTAAGCGTGCGTCAGCAAAACGGCCGGTAGAATACTTGGCACTAGATTCCCAGCTAAGACCACCAACATGGTACAACAGGAGTAGTTCAGACATTGTATCAAAAACCCAATGGAAAAAACCAGTGGCAGGGACAAGTTGAAGAATGAATTATAAGAATTCTCAACCATTCCCTGCCAGCCACACATATTGAGCGCCTCATTGGTCTTGAGTTCTCATCCAGACCTCTATTTGTCATGTTCAGGGCTATACTTGCGGAAATGAACGAGGCATTACCAGTCTTAGCCACATCTATAATGCTTTAAACATAGTGGTCTTCCATACCTGTGTCTGGTGCAAACACATGTCCTCCTACGAGAGGGGAGAAGGTCAGTATCATTCTCGTTGTGAACTCTAAGATTGGATGTATGGAATGGTTCATCAAGAGTTGGGCTGTTCGGCCGGAAAACAGTCACATTTGACGATTCTGGGTGTATTCTGACAATTCTGAAAGAACCCTCATAACGGGGCATCAACTTTGCTACACGATTATGACCATTCTGTTGAGGAAAATGACGAGTAACTTGAGTCATCGACTTATCATGTCATACTTTTATCACATACACGTATGTTCTCATTCATCAATTATACGCTAATTACCACATCATGATACACGTATAACACAATAATTTATCTCCGTTACTATAAATATTGTGTCGCACTCTGAAGTCAAGTTATCTCTCGATATTTGACTCCAGGTGCGTTATTTAGCCAGCTTCCAAATATATACTTACTTACATTTACTTACATCTCTTGATATTTGACTCCAGCATAACGTGCACAAATACATAGTATCTGCTATCATGCTGCGTCAGGTTATGGGCCCTGCCATCACAAATGAGACCAGGCAAGTGCCTGGAGTGCAGGAGGTGAAGTACACTGCACTGAGAGAATTAGTGCAGATGGACAAGGATGAAAGTGTCTATAACAAAGTATCATCTGATGAGGACAAGGGATTAAGAGTAGGATCAATGCTGAAAGTTCAGCTACAGATCATATTGGACAAATATTCAGTATTGAAAGCAATGACTCATCAGCACCTGCTGATTTACATGCTCAAGCACTTAGAAATGATGCTTGAAGAGGCCAGGAAATTCTGGACAGAGAGTCCACAGAGCATGTAGAACTCTATGCATGGATATTTGAGCTGAAAGTTCAGCAGTATATAGTGTCCAAGCAAGCATGAGGATCTGCAGAATCAACAGTGACCCCAACTAGCATGGCCATGTACAGGCAGATTTGGCACCAGAATGCCTCTGCTATTGGTCAGGCCATCAGTCAATTAAATGTATCTAAACAGGTGGATGAGTCCTAGGAGGACTTTATAAGAAGGCAGGCAGCAGCCTGTTAGCATAGACTCATCACTGTGGCAGCAGCATCTCTCAATTACTTTGGCATCTCTTGATTACTTCCCAGATGATTGTCCTTGATTGTCATGTATAGTTTACTCAGCCACTGAGTCACTATGTGTGGCATGACTTTATTTTAGCCCTCAGTGCTTTTACCAAAGACTGAGGATATATCACATCCAATATATTATTTCTGTCCTACTTTACTTACTTCTGACCTGTAGCAGTTTAAGACTTACTTTGTATTACAGGTTATAGGCCCTAAAAAGCACTCACTCACACCATATACTCACTTGTACCATGCCCACTTAAAACTACATTTACTTACACAACATGACTTCCACTACATTGATATGTCAGTCTCAAATTATGAGACATGACAAAGCTATTGATCATCAAAAAGTCTAAATAAATATAGACTTCTGCTGAAAACTGTAGGCAAATGACATAACCAGAACCACCTTAAAATTTCCTCTCTAAGCCAGGTTAGATCAGCCTTATCAGTGGCCTAAATGCTGAGAAATCAGCTTATCAGTATCTTGATCCAATGCACACCCAATTCTATCATATGACTATAATCATGTGACCCTGCTCAAGTTCTGGAGATCAGGTGATTTATCTTATGTAAACATTGAGCATTCTTGATAGAGCTATTAGTTGTGCACTGATGACAAATCAAGGCAATCACTGCAGATCTGATGGGATCTGATGGGATCTGATGGCATCATCAGAGATATGATCACATCAACTGATAAGATAATCTACTGCTAAATGTGGTTGTGGCTGTGCAAAGCCATCAATTTAGCATCACCTCTTAACAATAAAATGAGCATATCTCAGCAGGACTATAAGTGAACTCCTATATATTGGGTATCATTTTAATTGCCTGATCAATCCACACATAATGAAAGTTGTTTAAAGGCATTCTGTGGCAAACTGATAGAGGAATCAGCAATTTGATGGAAAAAGCTAAATTTAGTTGTTGAGGAAAATTGAGCAAGTGTTGGTAAAATGCTTATATCTCAATAGAAAGGCCATCAAACCCTATTGTGCTGAAAGGGTCTAATAAATTCACACCTGATGAAAGAGGTTTAAAAGCATTTGGAGAAGAATTGAGGAAAATATCAATGATTTACAGAATTAAAGCACTAAAAACATTGGAAGACCCTTTCTTGGCTAGGGAAATTTATACCAAGTCTCTTGGAACTGAAAAATGGAGGCCCAATAACTGAAAAATGACTCAAAATAACTGGAAAATGTCACACATCACAAAGAGGAGAAATAATATAAATAGAGGGGAATTCTGTGATATTTAGGAGGTTGCTGATTGCCCATGCTCAGAATTCCTAGGGAGTGGATATCTTAGGCCCAAGGCAATAGTATACTTCAGGTCAATAATTTGATATGCTTTTTGGACCTTCTTTTAATGTAAACTGCATTGATTGAAAACTCAATAAAGTCTATTACTCACTCATATATTTCATAAAAGTACTTTGTGAAGTGTAATTAAGCCCCAGAACTTAGTGAAAGCTGGTTGCCTAAAAGCTTAGAGCAATGGATAGACATTACTCTAGCTAAGCTGAAGGAACTTAAAGAGGAACTAAGGAAGCCTATAGATGCTGTAGCTAAGGACATTTTACTTGAATCTGTGACTTTCCATGAGCCATTAAATTCTGAGTTGTAAAAGTACAGCTGCAAACAAAGAATATAATACATTATTAATGCTTCATTAGACTTCACAAGCAGTATCTTGAGTCTAAGACAAGAGTTTACTTAAGAAATAGTTTGCAAAGTAAGAGAATAGGCAGATATTATGATGTATTTAAAAGCATTTGTATCAACATCTCCCAAAACTATGTAAAACTATGTAAAAAGTCTAGATAAGACTATAAAAAGAGTTTTACATAAGTTAGAATATGAGATGCACAAGTAACAACACACCTAAGTAAGCCTTAGCAATACTGTCACTTTTAGAAAGTTTGTTGGTATCCAGTTAAACACAATATAAGAAGTGTTGGGAAAAGAGAAATCTGAGAATAAAAGAAAGGCACACTATTTAGTTAATAGGTAAAAACAATAGAAAGAGATAACTCACAGTTATTGAGTAAGCTCAAACTATTTGGGGCCTTTTGATGAATGGTTGATGAAGGCCTGAGCTTTGAAGCATCATGCATAAGAAATTATGAGAATCTAAGATATTAAATTGGTTAAAATGAAGTAATTACTAAGGGATAAGTTTTGAACTGATTGAAAAATAATAAAATCAAACTTATTCAAAAAGTGAGTGAGGTGAGATGATGAGACAAAGAAAGAGGCTCAAGACATTTAAAAAGGACCAGAGCAGTGATAAACTAGCAAAAAGAAGAATAAAAACAGTAAAAAGTAGTAATAAATAAATGAGAGAATAAGAGCAACAGTAGATAAGAGAAAATATTCAAACTAAAACATTAGAAAAAGGGCATGTATTTGGAGTACATAGAGTAAGGAAATAAAGGGAAATACATTCAGACTATGCTAAGCAAATATACAAACAATGCTTACATAGCTGGAGTCTCCAAAAAGTCCATGGTATAGTCAATATTGTCTTGTGGGGCATTAGTAATTTTAACATCAGAATTGTCATGAGTGGACTGTGAAGCTGGTTAAGTGTAATAAGGAATGTAAAAGAAAGAAACAACTTACCTTGGCCAAGATCTGCATCAAAGTGGATAATAAACCAGTTTTTTCAATATTTGAAGAACTGAGGGCCTTACTAAGCCACTCCAGACAATTAGAGATCATTTTGAACATTTGGAGGGTGAAGTCAAAGTAATAAAGTTAGTATTGCACAGCCAGATGAATGGTATTGTAGTGCTTTTGTAGCTTGTTGTGAGGAACTGAAGCATTGTTATCAGCAAGCTGGATAGTCTTGAGGACAACATCAACCTGACTAAGCAGAGACTTAGTATAAATTTTCCTGGCCAAGAGAGGGTCCTTCAATGTTTTCAGTGCTTTAATTCTGTAAATCATTAATATCTCCCTCAATTCTTCTCCAAATGCCTCCAAACCTCTTTCATCAAGTGTGAATTTATTAGACTCTTCCAGCACAATAGGGTTTGGTGGCCTTCTCATTGAGATATAAGCATTTTACCAACACCTGCTCAATTTTCCTCAACAACTAAATTTAGCTTTTCCTATTAAATCACTGATTCCTCTATTAGTTTGCCACAGAATGCCTTTGGACAGCTTCCATTGTGTGTGGATTGACTAAGCAATCAAAATAATACCCAATATATAGAGATTCACATATAGTTCCACTGAGATATGCCCATTTTATTGTTAGAATGTGATGCTTTCCTTAAGATAAGTTACCTGATCTCCAGAAACCTAAGCATAATTACATGATCATGATTACATAACTAATTTGGGTGCACATGTCACCTGATTATAGTCACATGGTTGATTTGGATGTGCATTAAATTAAAATACTGATAAGCTGATTTCTCAACACTTAGGCCACTAATAAGGCTAATCTAACATGATATAGAGAGGGCTTTTTAAGGCAGTTTTGGCTATATCATTTGCCTATAGTTTTTAGCAGAACTGCTTACAGTTTTCAGCAGAAGTCTGTTTTATTCAGACTTTTTGATGATCAATAGCTTCATCTTGTTTCATTGTTGAGACAGATATATCACCTCCCCTATACCATGAACTGATTGCCCTTAGTCATCCTAGATAGCTGATAAGCTTATCTTTATTTTTCACTTTTGTCCCCTCCTCAATCTTTGCTGTTTTTCTGCTCAATCTATCCATCTATGATCATACACACTCCTTTCTAAAAGTGCTTCCAACTTGTTAATATGTGCCCATATTAGCATCTTCCAACACTCCTTTGCTTCTAGTCCAAACTTCCTATTGTTCTTTTTCCATCTCTTCATACAAGCTCTTTATTCCTCACATCTCCATATAATGTCATTGCCTCCAACTTTTGTTTAGATAGATTATAAGTCAAACTTTGCATGTGAAGTTACTGGCTTAATATCCATTAAACTGACAGTCTTTAGCTTAACTTTTTAATTTAGAATCCAATGGCTCATGGAGCTTTACAGATTCAAGTAAGATGTCCTTAGCTACAGCATCCATAGGCTTCCTTAGTTCCTCTTTAAGTTCCTTCAGCTTAGCTAGAGTAATGTCTATCCATTGCTCTAAGCTTTTAGGCAACTTCAGCCTTTTACAAGCTTTATAAGGTATAACTCTGAAAGCAGCTACATGGACTTGCCAAACTGATTCATCTAGCTCTGCTACAATGTAGTTACCCTCACCAGTCTTAGTAATGACTACCATAGGACTATGGAATCTTGGTAATATCTTTGAACTGAAGGAGCTCTCTGTCACCATGTTTTTGACTAAGACTAAGTCTAGTGGCTTAAAGTTAAAGTCTTTTATTGAGGTTTTATTTTCTTCTGCAAACTTCAAAGCCCATTGGAGTTTATCTTTGTTAACTCTTTTCCTCATCTTCTCTATATGTTAGTAGTCCTTAGCTAAAGCTTGAGCATGGTATCCAATCAACTCTTCTGTAGTCAGAGGCCTGTCTGGCAATTCAACCAGCTATATAGCTTCTATTATATCCAATGAAAGGGTAGGATGAGATCTTGTAACCATGAAGTAAGGTGAATAACCAAATCTTTGGCATACAGTTATGCAATCACTCCATATTACATGGTAGAAGAACCAGAACCATTTAATTCTATCTTCACAAGCTTTGAACAAAGCCTGCCTCACATTCCAATGTGGGCATTCAATGTGACCATTGGCTGGTAAATTGTATAGAGAGATAGTAATATCTCTAATTCTATATTTCTTTTCTAACCAAGCTGTCACTTGCTTGAATTGACCAGCATTGTCTATAACAATCTCTGAAATACATTCCCAATGACAGATTACATTCTCAAATAACTACTGACCAATAGTTTTATAGTTTTCCTTTCTCAAAGAATGTCCTTCCATTCAAGAAGACAATGCACATTTACCATGGACAATATACTTGCAACCATTGGAGGCTAGTGTTATGTGCATGGTATCAATGTGGATGGTCTGGAAAATAGAAGGAGTGTATGTAACAGTTGGTGCTCTGTTGACTACTGTCTTCTGACAAATCTGACAGTTGTGACAAGTACCAATATACCACTGCACATTACTATCTATGCCAGGCCACTAAAATCTTTCTTGTATCAACATCTTAGTAGCATAAGCTCCTCTATATTCTAAAGCATCATGGGCTGCTCTCAACATAAACAGTTGCCTATCTAAATCTACTACTAACTTATGTCTCTCTTCAACATTCCTTCTATACAGCCTGCCCTTCTTGTCAAAGAAGAACTGCCTGGCAAACTTCTTAAACCTTTCTATGTTATAGCCTTGTAGATTTTTAGGCTCTGAGCTTGGGTCTTGTAGCCAGCTTTTGATAATTGGTAACAAGTTATTCCATTCTTCACCCTCACTACCTTTTCTATATTCTAGATAGGCTTATGCCTCTTCTACATCCTCTTCTTCTAAGCTCTCTTTGGGCAACAGTGGCATAGATATGGATAGTACTGCTACTAGATCCATTCTAGAGGCTTGTGGTTGACTCAAAGCTGCAGCTCTAAAGTCCTCTTCTTATGCTCTACTTGCTCAAGTTCTTTGCTAAACTCTGAGATATCAGTAACTACTATGTGTAGATAGCCACCTCTTGTATCTATTTAGTCTGCAAACTCTTTAAGCTCTAAGGGCTCTCTCTCTTTTCATCCTGGTACCTTGTTATCCTTGTCTGGATACTCAAAGTACATTGACTTTGGTTCATCCATTAATTCTGGATCAACTGATGGATACTCTTCATCTCCAGATTGCTTTAGTCTTCTTGACAGTCCATTTACACTGAAGGTCTTACCTGGCACATGCCTTAGTATAAAATGATAGCATCTTCTATCTATCTCATAATAGTAGCATTGAGGCCTACCCCAGGATTGCTTAGCATCCCTTTCAGATATTTGGCATTTGTCTCAACCACAAGTTTCCTACAACCAATCAATCAATACTTATTGGCTTATAAGGCTCTCATCAGACCAAAAAGCTCTTTCTTTGGCTGTGAAAAGCAAGCCTCTCTTTCATTCAGAGTGATAGATCCAAGCTTAGCACAAGTGCATTGCTTTGGGTTATCAGCTGCTTCTTGAAAGATTCCAAATCCTACTACCATCCAAGAAGTATTTACTGAGAGCACTACTGCACCTTCTAACTCATAGTCAATAGGTTTTAGAGAGCACTTTCAAAGAGTAGCTTCTTCAATTCTGCCATTGCTAGTTGCTGTTCTTCACCCCACACAAATGGCACTTTAGCTTGTGTCAACTTATTGATAAGTGCTGCAATCTTAGCATAATTCTTAATGAACATTCTGAAAGTCCCACATGTCCCTAAGAATGAGTGTACTTCTGATACATCCCTACAGTCTCCCCAGCCCATAATAGTAGCAAACCATTTAGTCTCTGGTTTTTAACCTTCATAGGAACATTTATGTCCAACTACTACAATCTCATCTGCACAAACTACTGACTTCTTTCCAGAGAAAGTTCCTCCTGCATATTTGATTCTTTGTAATACTCTGTTTACATTGTGCAAGTGTTTCCATACAAATCTCCTAATGCCTGGATTTTCTGGAATAATTTCTTGACTGCCATCTGGTAGCTCATATCTATGAGATGGACCTCTAATTAGTACATCATCAATATATAGCCAAGTAACATGTGGTATCTCATCCTTCAAGATAAAAGTAATATCATCATGGAAGATAGGTACTGAATTAGTCCAGCCCATTGGGAGAGTAACCAGCCTTAGGGCACTAAATGGTGTTTGGAAGGTGGTGTAATCTCTTGAGCTCACATCTAACACTCTTTTATCATATCCCACATACAAATCAAAGATACCTCTACAAGCACATCCTGCAAAGTGACCAGCCAATTCCTCAGTTACTGGAGGCAAACCTGAGTAGGCAATAGTGACTTTGTTTAGAGGTTCTAAACTGTGGACTATTCTCAAACTCTCACCATCCTTCTTCAATACTGTAAACCACTGAGAGTGGTATGAAGAATTGGAAGGTTCATAGACTCCTGCCTCAATCTTGTGCTTTATCAGCTTATAGATCTTATCACAAAGTCCTGGAGCAATAGAAATATTTTTCAGCATTCAAGGAGTATGAAGTATTATTGGCATTACTACAGGAGGGAAAAATTCCTCCTTGAGCCTTCCTCTCTGAGAATCATCTCATGCAAAAGCTTCATTCTATAACATCATCAGATAATGGACAGCTTTCATCTCCTCTGGCTATAAGAAACTATCATCATGTGCTTGATCAATAATTTCTTTACACTCCACTGTATACTTCCCTATTGATTCAAAATCTGGTTGATTTGGATTCAAGCTAGGCATGTCTGCTAGTGGATCTCCAGTAATATACCTCTCAATTCTAAACTCTTCAGGTGAAGTCCCTAACACTGGTTTAACCTTTCTAGCCATAGGTTTGTATTTCTTTGAAAATACTTGAGCAATCTCCCCCACACCTGCTTTTGACTGTAAGTTTTCTTCTAACACCTCTCTAATAGTATCTGGTATCTGGGACACTTGTCCATTTAGATATGCAGACAGTGTTCTGCTCTCTTTCTCTCCACACTTCTTAGTAGCTAAGAAAGCATGTAAATATACATTTCTCAACTCCTCTTGAGTAAATCTTCTATATTCCATAGAATATCCAGTCACTACTATCTCTTCTTTCTCAGTCTCATCTAGACTCACTGCTACCTCTCCCTAATCTTTGACCAGATCATTGAGACTCAAAATTTTGACTCATTATCAGCATCCACCTTTGGCACTTTCCCTCTTTCAATAGTAGGCAAGGCTATCTAGCATCCAGTATTTGGATCATGAATGGTGATGATTGCACTTCCATTCTGCAAGTTTTGAATGTTGCTTTCTATCAAGGTATCAAAAAGACAACTTCACAAAATAGTATAAGCTAGCTTCTCAAAAACATGCACTTGTAGATAGATTGTAAACCCATCTGCAAAAGTAAATGGTATATTTCTGGCTAGAGCAACTGACTCATTCATTTGCTGATTAGCATTCTCCATCCTCAACTTTATGTCTGGATCCCAAGTCAATTCTAAGTGCAGAGCTTTTCTCAATGCCATACAGACTATTTGAGAATCACTGTCTAATATTGCCTTTACTTTTCCTTTTCTATTGACAAAAGGATTCAAGGACCTTAGAACCTGCAACTTCCTAGCTATATAAGCTACTACTGGCTTTTCTCTTGGAAGAATATTCTCCAAATACTCCAAATAAGTAGCCACACAATCTTGGTGTATAATAGCTCCAGTAAGTAAACCAGTCTGTGTCCCATCTGCAATGAAATAAGTTGCCACTGGCAGATCATTAATATCTACTCTCTTAATGGGTCTCCAATCTCTAGTAATCTGTATGTGGACAGCAATCTTTAGAACCTTGGAGTTTTTGGACTTAGCATTAACTGGAGAAGACAACTTTTATATCATTGCTTCCTTCAGACTGGGTGCTAGTTCCAACAACTCTTTAGTTGTTAAGGGCACTGGTGACTCCTACAACTTCTCTATAACTTCATCATCTAAATCTCTCTTAGTACCTTGAAAGGAACTCCCAACTGTGTTCTGCACAGCTACTTTATGGTCCTCATTGAGGGCTAGCACCTTCTCAAAAGGTAGATCCAGTTTTGGTGCAACTTTAAGTAGTGTCACCAAAGTCACTTTTTCTTTCCAGGATTTTTCAGATAGTCTTTCAGGTGGCAAAGGCACTCTAGATAGAGGTGTCTCCTTCCTTGAGCCCTCTAAAAATCCTTAGAGTTGTTTTATTGTATTTCTTCAAGATTGGCTGTCCTTCTGGTATTAATCAACACTGAAAGTAAATCAGCCATCTTATTGAAGTTTTTTTCTAGCTCTCCAAGTCTATCAGAATCACTATACTAGATCCTTTCTAACATATCATCTCTGGTGTCTCTAATAGTATTTACATAGGCAGAGTAAGTAGTAACTTCTGGAGTATCATCTGTTAATCATTCAAAGTACAAGCTTACTTATTTGTCATATAACTGAATTATTCTATCATGGGGTGATATACTAGCTAGTTCCCTCAGTAGAGGAGATTTATTAGGCATTCTAGTTCTCCCTTCTACTAAGATGACCCATTCTTTCTGTATATCTCCTTTGACTTGCTCACATTCAGCAATTCTATGTCCAGAATCTCAGCAATAGAAACAACAATTCTGTCCTCCTGGCATTGAAAAGGAATTTGAGTTAGAGCCTTTTACAGGGGCTCTAAAATGACTACTAGTGTTAAGAAATGCATTTCTCAAGTCTAGCTGACTGGTTTGCAAAGTTTGCATAGTAGTTTGAATGCTGCTAACTTGCTTGCCATTGTTATTATAGAGTCTTGTAGCAGAGCCATCTTTTCCTCAACCTGCTCTTCTTTGACATCCTCCAATGTTTTCAGTGCTTTAATTCTGTAAATCATTAATATCTCCCTCAATTCTTCTCCAAATGCCTCCAAACCTCTTTCATCAAGTGTGAATTTATTAGACTCTTCCAGCACAATAGGGTTTAGTGGCCTTCCCATTGAGATATAAGCATTTTACCAACACCTGCTCAATTTTCCTCAACAACTAAATTTAGCTTTTCCCATCAAATCACTGATCCCTCTATCAGTTTGCCATAGAATGCCTTTGGACAGCTTTCATTGTGTGTGGATTGACCAGGCAATCAAAACAATACCCAATATATAGGGATTCACATATAGTTCCACTGAGATATGCCCATTTTATTGTTAGGGTGTAATGCTTTCCTTAAGATAAGTTACCTAATCTCCAGAAACCTGAGCATAATCACATGATCATGATCACATAACTAATTTGGGTGCACATGTTACCTGATTATAGTCACATAGTTGATTTGGATGTGCATTAAATCAAAATACTGATAAGCTGATTTCTCAACACTTAGGCCACTAATAAGGCTGATTTAACATGATATAGAGAGGGCTTTTTAAAGCAGTTTTGGCTATATCATTTGCTTATAGTTTTTAGCAGAACTACTTATAGTTTTTAGCAGAAGTCTATTTTATTCAGACTTTTTGATAATTAATAGCTTCATCTTATCTCATTATTGAGACAGATGTATCAATAAATGTAAGAATCTAGAAGTACATTTGGAGGAGGATGAGCATTGAAAATGCTGTTTTGGCCTCTTTTTCTGCACAGTAACTAATTTCAAATTATTTAGTGAGCTTGAATGTATATGCTGTTTTTTTTTGTTGAAATTGGCTGGGTCAAGCTTGTAGAGGTCTGCAGCCTTAAATTTATGTGTAATGGATTTCCATAAATACCAACAGAGAAGCAAGAAAAGCAGCAAAAGACATACCTTTTACTCTTACTGCAGCAATTAGTAATATAAATGGGCTTAAGTGAGCATATGGAGGCTATAGCTAAGAGAGTGAAAGTGATCAGAGAATTTGGCTAAGCAATGAGTTACATTACTAGGGCCTGAAGTTAAGCATGAAATTTACAAACCTCAGTTACTTTTTTGGCCAAAAAAGCTGCAATCTTAGATGTGTGGAGGAAAAAATCATGATGCAAGTAGAAGAACTAGTAAAACAATCATTTAGAGGTCTAAGAGGTAGCAAGAAGTTTTTTATATACTTGCAATGTGAATAAAAATTAGATTTGACTTTGATTTACAAGATTTCAAACAATGCATTACATATTGTGAGTGTTTAATTTATAGATGCTGCAAGTCAGTGTAAGACAATGTAAAAGTAAGTAAATAAGAATTTACTTGCAAATACAATATAAGAGACAATGGAAGTTGTCAATGCTGTACTCACAGTTAGTATTAAATAAAAAGGGAAATAATAGGAGTGGCCAGCTTATAATAAATCAAAGGAGTAGCCATGATTAAATTTTTGCCTAAATTAATGCTAGGCAACTGTAAGGGCAACTTCTGGAGGCTGTAACTCAGTCACACAGCTGGTAGAGGGATATCTAAAGTTATATTAATAAAGATAATATAGGTATAAATAATAAGTGCTAACTTAGTAGAAAAAGATCTAAAAAGAAAAAATAAAATATATTTAAAAGAAGTAAATATGTTATTAATTAAGTTTGAGAGTAAAATACATCAGTAAATGTAAGTAAGTTATAAGTATTATTGCATCTAAGTTTGAGAGTAAAAGATGTCTTTATCATGACTCCACTATACTTTCTTAAGTATAATTACACCAACCTCCACTTTTTTCTCTTCTGACACTAGACATTACTGATTTAATTACTAAGATCACTGAGCTTCTTTATATAAGCTGCTACCTTCTTGCATGACTAAATAACCCCCAACTTCTCTATAATAGGGCCAAATTACTTTTGACACTTTGCAAATATTTATCCACATAATTGCTCTACAAGTTCCAACTTTCTACACAATTATTTCATCACTTAATCTTGCCAATGCTCAATCTCCTCTAATACACAATTACTTTCAAAGCCTGAGACACTGCATAAGTATTTAAAGAAGGCCTCCCTAGTTAGTACAATAGTCTTGATATTGCTTTAATCTGCTATAGTTTTCTTTAATTTTTCAGTCTCTCCAATTTCTTTAGTTTTCACTTTTCATCTCCTCTCTCTCTCTCACAGCTATTCTCTTTATCTAGATCTTTGAATCTCTCTTCTTTTCTCATCCTCCACTTATCTGGTGATTAAGCTAAAGATAAGTTATAATTAGTGAGAATGAGTGTTAATACTGGGATGCATATAGTTATATTGAATTAATCAAGTATTGAATCAATATATTGATACATCTGTCTCAACAATGAGACAAGATAAAGCTATTGATCATTAAAGAATCCAAATAAAACAGACTTCTGCTAAAAATTGTAAGCAATTCTGCCAAAAACTGTAAGCAAATGATATAGCCAAAACCACCTGAGAAAGCTCTGTCTAGATCATATTAGATTAGCCTTATTAGTAGTTTAGATATTAAGAAATCAGCTTATCAGTATTTTGATCTAATGTACACCCAAATCAATCATGTGACTGTGCTCAGGTTTCTGGAGATCAGGTGATTTATTTTAAAGAAAGCATTATACCTTGACAATAAAATGAGCATATCTCAGTAAGAATACATGTGAACCCCTATATATTGGGTATTGTTTTGATTGCCTGATCAATCCATACACAATAGAAGTTGTCCAAAGGCATTCTGTGTCAAACTGATAGAGGGATTAGCAATTTGATTGGAAAAGCTAAATTTAATTGTTGAGGAAAATTGAGCAGGCTTTAGTAAAATGTTTGTATCTCAATAAAAAGACCATCAAGCCCTATTGTGTTTAATGTTTTTGGAAAGGTCTAATCAGTCTGCACCTGATGAAAAATATTTGGAGGCATTTGGTATTGAATTGAAGGAGATATTAACAATTTACAAAATCAGAACACTGAAAACATTGGAAGACCCTTTCTTAGCCAGGAAAATTTATACCAAGTTTTTTGAAACCAGAAAATGGCCTAGAATGACTGGAGAATATCACACATCACAGGAAGGAGAAATAACATAAATAGAGGGAGATTCTGTGACATCTAGCAGGTTGCTAATTGCTTATGCTCAGAATCTCCAGGGAGTGGATATCTTAGGCTCAAAGCAATAGTATACTTCAAGTCAATAGTTTAATGTGCTTTTTTGGACCTGCTTTTAGTGTGACTAAGGTTGCATTGACTGAAAACCAATAAACTCTATTACTCACCTATATATTTTATAAAAGTACTTTGTAAAGTATAATTTAGCCCCAGAACTTAGTGAAAGCTGGTTCATTTGTGATTGCCTCTATTTAGACCAATTCAAATAACCTAATTATGCATTAATATAAGAATTGCTTCAGGTTAATGCATTGATAATTACAATTTCAAATTATCTGTAAGCTAAAGATATAATGTATTTTGTCTAAATCTATTACATTGAAGTTTTTGAATAAGTGTTAATACATCTATCTCAACAATGAGACAAAATAAAGCTATTAATCATCAAAAAATCTGAATAAAACAGACTTCTGCTGAAAACTGTAGGCAAATGACATAGCCAAAACCACCTTAAAAAGCCCTCTCCATATTATATTAGATCAGCCTTATTGGTGGCCTAAGTATTGAGAAATCAGCTTATTAGTACTTTGATCTAATGCACACCCAAATCAATCATGTGACTATGCTCAGGTTTTCAGAGATCAGGTGACTTATCTTAAGGAAAGCATCACATCTTGTTAATAAAATGGGCATATTTTTGTGGGAATATATGTGTATCCCTATATATTAGGTATTATTTTGATTGCCCAATCAATCTGCACACAATGAAAGTTGTCTGAAGGCATTCCATGGCAAACTGATAGAGAAATTGTCTAGAGACATTTTGTGGCAAACTAATAGAGGGATCAGCAATTTGATGGGAAAAGCTAAATTTAGTTATTGAGGAAAATTGAGCAGGCTTCAGGAAAATGCTTATATCTTAATAGAACAACCACCAAGCCCTATTGTGTTTAGTATTCTTGGAAAGGTCTAATTAATTCACACCTAATGAAAGAAATTCAGAGGCATTTGGTGAAGAACTGAAGGATATATTAACAATTTATAGAATCAGAGCATAGAAAACATTGGAGGACTCTCTCTTAGCCAAGAAAATTTATATTAAGTCTCTTGGGACCAGAAAATGGAGGCCCAATAGCTAGAAAATGGCCCAAAATAACTAAAAAATGTCATGCATCATAGGGAGGAGAAATAACATATACTGCTAGTAGCTGATACTTTTCTCCTAGAAAATAGAGAAAAAGAACTGTGTCATGCCATTTTTTATGCACATATTTCTGAGGAAAAGGATTTTTTCCATTGTTTAAATTCTTTTTTACCTGGAAATATGTGTGTTAAAAATGGAACAACACATTTCTTTATCTCTATTTTCTGAGTAAAAAGTTATAACTGCTAGCAGTGATAAATAGAGGGAGATTCTGTGACATTCAGCAGTTTGCTAATTTCCTGCTCAGAATCTCCAGGGAGTGGATATCTTAGGCCTAAGGCAATAGTATATACTTCAGGTCATTAGTTTGATATTGTCAGGAAACCACCCTTTTAGAGATCCTTTACCCCATGTTTCCTTCTAATTTTCAGGCCTTTTACTAATTTATCTGCCTTCTATCACTTTTGTCAAACTCCTCACTGGCTGGACCATGGAAACAAACTTCCTTATTGGTTTGGAGCCTTTGCCAGACCCTGGGAAATGGATCACTTTTAACAAGGGCTCTAATAGAGCCTTCATCAAAAGTGATCCAATTTCACACTGTGATGTGACTGTTACATGAATTGACCTCAGAATATTTTCTATTGACAGGCAGAGTGAATCCTTAGACTTGTTCTCTTTGAATCTCCCTCTGCCAGGTTAGCCCTTTATTATTTGTACCTATCTTACCTTTATTAATACATCTTTGGATCTCCCTCTGCCAGCTTTGTGACTGAGCCACAGCCTCCAGAGGTTGCCCTTACAGATATGCTTTTAGGACTTTTTTTTGGTGTGATTAAGGTTGCATGAACTGAAAATCAATGAACTCTATTACCCACCTATATATTTCATAAAAGTACTTTGTAAAGTGTAATTTAGCCTCAAAACTTAGTGAAAGCTGGTTCATTTGTAATTGCCTCTATTCAGATTAATTCAAATAACCTAATTTCACATCAATAGCACCCTCAGTCATTGCTACACAGACTGAGGGTGAGTCAAACTTACCATATAGACACTACAACACAAACTAACTGTATTTTAGATTAAATACTTACAGTATCTGTGTTTACTTAGGTCCCCCTGGTTCAGTTTCCAACAACACTTAAGACTCCAATGTTCTTTTTCACTGCAGTTGTGACAAATTTCAAGTTTTGGCTCTACTTCTTGTTATTCTAGAGACATTCTTACTTCCACTGGGGTTGTGTCCCTTTGTAAACAGGGCTAGGGTGTGTGTTGAAGAATTTTCTTCATGAATGGTGCATTCATATACTATCATAAATTCAGTGATGATGTCATCGAGTTTGAGTAGATTTCCTCGGTATAGGAGATTCTGCTTAACAACCTCCCAGGCAGGGGTTTTTGGGAGTGAAAGCAATATGGCATCATCGACCTGATGATCAGCCTCAATCAATTGACGACGTACATTCAAATAGAATCCAATATGGTTGGACATGGATGAATTTCCATCTCACCTTTTTGCATACAGCCATTGCTCAAATTTTTCGTTAGCCTTTTCCCAAGCAGCATATTCTCGGGATGTCAAGACATCTGTAAGTTCTTGTCCCTCCTTCTTTATAAATCCTGAAGGTACATTACTACCAGGATGGGGACTGGTCATCAGACCAGAGTACAAAGCAGAAGGTGAAGGAGGACAGAGTTTTTGGCCAGAGACAACTCCCCAGAGGGATTTAGCTTGTAATGCGGCTTTCATATTTTCCGACCACACATGATAGTTAGTTCCATTAACTTCGCGAACCGTAGAGTTTCGGAAGTGGAATAGCTGACGTCGGGGCCCATAACCTGTTGCAGCATATTGCAGGGTAGAATAGAATATATTCGGAACAAGTAACTATATGATTAACTAATTTCGAGAGTGAAAGACGTCTCGAACTTGGTGGTAATTTTAGAATATAATATTGTATCGTAAGTATAATACGTGTATGATGGAAATATGAAGTCATCATGACTTCATTCATGAATAAGTAAAATTACAATAATGATACGTACAATATGACAAATTGTGATATCATCCGAGGTCAACTGGCGTTTTGTAAGTTTCCTCATCAAATCCCTCCATCACATTGCCCAAATCATTTGGCATCTTGTGGGGTGCATTTGATACAGTTTTCACTCCCAGTTTCTTTTTTGAGGAGAGATTGAGAAATTTTATCGTCTGGTTTCCTGGTGAATGCTGGGGGAGGGGGCTCTGTCCATCCCCTCGCTGTCCTGGTTTGTATGGCCCTTCTCCTTCAGTTTTTGGGGCCTGTGGAAGGAATCTTTAGGAGGGGGGGTGGCTGACATCTGCGTATGCTGCAGCTTCTCCATTAAGAGGGATATCTCGGGCAAACCGGTCCTTGGAGGATGGTTGCGGCACTAAGGTTCGTAGTGTAGGTGGTGGTTGTCATGGTACATGTACCTTGCGCCCCATATTCATAGTCAGTAAGAGTAGCCCTCTTTTCTTATCTTAGTTCGCTTCGTTTATAGGTACGTTCCATCATGCTAGGAACCAGTGAACATCAATATATCTTCGTTTTTAGTGCCAATAACGCGCCGTCTTGCGAACCATAGTTTGAAGCCTTACAGTGGTAAAAGGTCAAGGGCCCCCTTTTTCTTTTCTGGATTCTTGTCTAATGAGAATCCATGAGTAAATGTAAGCAAGTACCATGCGTAGAAACTCGGAATATCATCCTACTAACATTCTTCCTCACAATGTAATAGAACGCAACTAGTCATACCTCATATAAATCATTTAGCCCATCACATAAGACCGTGATAACAGCAGCCATCTATATCGCATGGTGGAGGTATTTTTTCCGTCAAGGCCATGTAGGCGATGATTTCTTAAACAAACGCGTAGGCATTCAAGCATATCTAGATGGGGTAAATACACAAATCAAGAATACAACAGTTCACTCGGAATAATATCAGCTTTCCCTCGCGAATGTTGCGTTCGAACAATCAAGAGCAAAGAAGAGGCTGTCCCTGAAACATTCTTTCGGTCTCTGGGAAGTTCCAAAACGACAAGGCAATGATGATATAAACGGCTAATTTGGATATTATTGCGTCTGTGACTAATGATGTATCATAGCAGACGTACCAATCAAAACATAACCGCTCATCCAGTGAGATTTACCGTCTTCAACAGAGAACTTGACTAGTAATACAGAGAAAAGTAACACCTGTCAAGCCAAGGGTGAACAGATGGAAACCATTTTATTACATAGCATGGCACGTACCACCGTTTCAAGAGGGTCAAACAATAACGTAAGCGGTTTGTTCATAGCCCAAGCGATGAGGACGAGTAATGGAATAACAAAGAGCGCAATCTGGATACAACTTCCTACCGCGACTGTCATCGCTAAATCAAACTTGCCCTTGCGCGCAACGACGACTGCCGTCGTATGCTCAGCTGCATTGCTAATTACAGGGATGACGATGAGGGTGATCCACTCCTTGGACACGTTGGGATGTGCCGCGACTAAGCCCTGAAGCGAGTCGACCAAGCTCTCAGCTGTTACATATGCCAAGCCCGTGGAAGCGACCAAAACGAAGAGAGCCACAGGTAGATTGAGCTTGCAATGCTCTCCTTCTGATTGACAAGAGGACGTCGTCGTTGGTAGAGAATCGGTAGATTCACGACCGAAGACCGGGTGCACTGGAGAGATCGGCGTTCCAGTTTGGCACGTGTCGAGAAATAGGTGATTGTGAGAGTAAAATTGAAAAAACAGCTAAGTTGCGTCATAATCACAAAATTCAACAGTGCAGGTTAGCGAACGTACATAGGCAACGTAGCTGGGTACGGTGCGTCGATGAGTTACACAAGAAACAGGACACCGATAATGGGAGCTCACATTGATATGAGGATGACGGCGCTTCCTCGACTGAGCTGGAGTAATATTGGTACCTCCCTGCCCGCGGAAAGCCGATCTTCCAGGTACTCGTGCTGAGAGATGATGTTTTAATTACGTAGAAACTCCTAAAACGCTGTCGACATACGAAGGCCACAGGGACAATAAGGGACGTGACGCAAACTATCATCAATGAAGAGTTGAGTTGGGCTACCATTGGTTGAAACTCTTGCTGTTGGAAACGAAAACCTCCAACTACAAAATGAAGTTAGATGTGAAAAGAGTTTCTGAATGACCATTACCAATAAATGCCATTCCCAAAACGAGCAGTAAGTTGCTTAACAAACCACCAAGAAGTGAGCTCTGAACGACGTCCAATTCACACTGCATATTCCGCTGATTAGCCATATGGTTAGCAAGTTCGATTTTTTATCTTACCCGTTTCAAGGCGATTCCTGCGATGATCATCTCTACAATATTGCCAAGCGTCGCATTCAATAGACCACCAACACTCTGACTGGTCCTGATGGCTATCTGTTCGGTTCCAAGGCCTAGTAAAGCAGCAAGAGGGATAATTCCAAGTGCCGAAAACACGAATACGACGGTGGGATTCTGGTGCGTATAGTGCAGAGCCCACGAAACGGGAATGAACAGAAGGCATACATTGAGGGGCGTATACTTAATGGCAGCAAACATAGAGGACTTATACGTCGGCTTAGGACCGGTGATAGGCTGCATGGGCGTGAATAGGGTCTTTAGTCGGGAACATGCACTCTTCTTCAGAAGGTCGTTACGAGGTGCAGCTCCACCCTCGGTAATGCCAACTGTGAGGGTGTGCTTCTCCTCAACAACAGGAGTGGCTAGGCCGAGCACAACATCTCCTTGACCAACAATGGTGGCAAAAGGGTTTAATGGGGCATCGCCAGAAGGCTTTGATTTCACTTCAGACGTCCGGCTAAGGGAGACACTACTAGGAGGTTCATCCTCATCTTCAACGACGAGAGAGGGAGATGTTGGCCGGGACAGAATACTCTGGCTTGTGACATTTTGAGGCGCAGCGGAAGATTCTCCCATTCAAGTTCCAGAACCGATGGCATATCCGCGTATTTATCCAATGTCTCTGGAGGGTCCTCGGCTTGGCATTTATAATCGATCACGACCATTACGCTATCACCCTTGGACAACACAGCCACGACACGAAAGCCGCCGCAGCAAAGGTAACGCCAACATCAGGTTAACGTTCAACGTTCAACTTCAGAGTTCACCGAAAAGCGACTGCATTTTACGCGACTGATAACACAGTAAGGGCTGCAAGTATTGAACATTCCAACTGGACTGCAGGGCTCCATCATGCCAAGACAAATCCAGCAGTGGTCACGTGTAAGGTCACGATGTTGGGGATGTCGGAACCTTGTTCCGAACGTACATGCACGACTCATGTATGTTGTGCTTAAGCCCTGAAATTTGCCTTCTGACGTGGGTTTGACTGGAGTTTGCACTTTGCGGGGCTTGCTATCTGCCCAAAGGGCTCATTCTTGTACGTGCAAGGGAAAGAAAAGTGATACTCTGTCATACTCATAGCCCTTTCCATTGGTTCCAATCATCGGAAACGAGAAAAACAGCAACGACATACATACATGTATGATCATTACCAGTGTCGATCCAGTTGTCCTCAACTCCGCCTGTCAATAGAAAGCGAATAGCAAATTGCCACCACTATATTGTCCGTGTTGTCGAAATTCTACTGCGTCTGGGCGAATATTCTCCTTCCTGCTACGAAGATGGACCATTTCTCGCTCTATGATTTCCTTCATCGGGACTTTATAATATGGCTATCATTTTTAACCATGGTTTTGTTGAATGACATGCCAAAGGAATTAATCAGCGCCTCTTGAGATGTTTCAGGGTTGTTTCCTATGAGCCCTGATGCTTGTTGGATCGACCAAGTCCTTATGACGACCAATCCATTTGTGCTACCTATAAACACCCGTCTTTGGGCGTAGTCTCTCTCCATTGAACTCCTTCCGCTTCTTGCCTTTACTCAACACCTTAGCTCTTATTCACATTCCTTTACCGCCTTATCAATGCCTTGCTTCCGCACCATTCTCACTTTCGCCCTTACCACCCTTGCGGTACTTTCTTCCGCTGTTCCTGTCGCAAGTGGCACCAGCCAGGTTGCCGAGATTGTGAACCTCCAAGACACCGCAAACAACGCTCTCCAGAATGTCGAGGTATCTAACATCCGCGTGAGCGCACTGAACGTCCACCACCGCCAAGCAAATCAAGTAGGTCAACTCGTCGATATCAAAAACACTTTAGACAATCTTGCGCAGCATGTCGATGTATCGGAAGTTGACGTGGATGTGCTTAACGCCAAACACCACGTTGGCAAGCGTGAGGAACCCCAGCCTATCGCAGCTATTCTACTCCAGGCCAAGGCCAAACTCGAAGCCACGGCTGCTAAGCTCAGTGAGTTCCCCTTCATCGACAAGTTTTTTCATAGTCCCGATACGTCCTGATTTCTGTAGATGACATTGTCAAAGCCAACGCAGAGGTTGACCTTGACGATTTAAAAGTTATCCTCGATGAAGTCCACGTCACTCTCGTCGAAGCTGTTGCCTCCGTCAAGCTAGTCGTTGGACAATCGGCAATGTTCATCTTGACTTATAAAGGCAAGACGTGGACTGCCGCTGGAGTTGGCAGCCTCCTCATCTCTGTTGTCGTCGTAAGTTCATACCTTTCATATCTATAGCTAGGTCTCATTTTGCCTTTAGAACGTCCTCTATATTGTCTCCCTCATTCTGCAGCTTGTTGTCTCTGCCTCGCACAAGGCTGCATCTGCTCGTGTCGGTGTCGTCGTGTGAGTAATCTTCCCTTATAGAACATGACCGGATCTGATGAATTAACGACAGCGATGTTATGGTTGACCTTCTGCAAATCATCTTCGTCGACCTCAATGTTGGCATCTTTGCCGCCACCCGCCCTCAACTCACAGATGCTTTGTTCAAAGTTTGGTCCTCCCTTGACCTCAACAACGTTGTTGAAGTTCTTAAGAATGGCCATCTTTGAGTAGTCACCCCATTCGATCCATCAATTACGCAAAAATAAATACCCAAAACTCCATACCCTTCCGTCTTTCTTTCTGGGAGTTGGTGTACGCCGCTTTGAACATCCAAGCCATCAACAAAGTGTCGAAAAGGCAATGTCGGGTGCCCTTTGAGATCACTCGAGTTATATTCAACGACATGGTAAATACACGTGAACATTGAGTTTCCTTTTGAAGTTCCATCGAGAATTCGTCGGTTATGCAGTTTATCATGACCAATGCTCTAGCATTGATTGGGATGACTTCCTCAGGCGCCAACACAGAGTTCTTGCCGATAAGGAGTTTTGGCGTCTCCCCCCGCGTGAATATTATAGTAGAAGGATACAGAAGAATATATGCAAGTCTATCATCTATTATAAGCCATGTCCAAAGCATGGAAGTACTCGGCCACCCCTCGCTCCTCGAAATCTCCACCGCCGTCCATGGCATATTAAAAGAACAGCATGCGTTGCTTGATATCAACGCTAATTATATATATATATATATCGTGACCCACATTTAGAGCATCCCCACATTTGCTCGCAAGGGAACTACAATGTGTCGTAAAAATTCATTACTTCGTCATTCTGTAGTTTCAGTCTTGTTTTAGGGGTTACTTCGCTTTGACATGATTGATGACTTAATAATTACTCATATCTGATAAGATAGGAGTATGTAAGGAGAGGTTTCTTTGCTGGAGCTCAGGTCATTTTTCCTACTATACGTACTTATTCAAATGCTTTTTATTTTTATTCCTTAAGCTCCAGTGCGTAACCGTGGGCTTCTTGATCTCGAACCATCATCATGGTCTGGGTTAGGTTTTTCGGGCCCTTGCTTTCCTTCCACCCCTCATAGCGATAGCAAAGGAGTGGATCTCTTCTACAGTGGGATATGGCTCCAGCAACTACCCTAAGAAGTTTTAGGAGCGTAAATACCCCCTTGGTGCATAAATGGGATGGAAATTCAAATAGGAATAGAAGAGACAGGGATAAGAAGAATAATGAAGAGTACGGGAAACATGGGTGTAGAAGCACGACACGAAGGAGTCAGAAGACACGAAAGCACTCACCTGGGCGCCTAACGATCCTTTATCGAAACTCTGTAAGAAAAATTAAAAATGTCTTATGACGACGAGGTGATAGAGGCATGAGGTCAATCGACGTCTTCTTTAACAATCCGGGTTCTGAGGTTCATATCATGAATCATATACTTCATTCTGAGAAGTGGAAGTCATCAAATCAAGCAAGAGAAATGATTGCCATATTAGTCTCATGCCGCGAGGTTTCTGAAAACATCTGCCATACATAGAGTTCCACATAGCTTTGTGATTCACACAAGGTTACGTTCCTCTCATTCTTGAATTTGAAGGTTGGTATATTGATACAAAAGCGTGTTACCCTATTTCACAAACGACCAGAGATAAAGGAATGATAAGGCTTCCGGACTGTGAACTTCACGTTATCTACAGGTTATCTTTCAATTTAATGACCCTTGAATGCGGAACTTGAAGCAAATAGGTCGAAATGGTTGAACAGAAAATGAACTGGGAAAATTTTACTCGACTTTCCTGTCACAAAAATTGTGGGCATAACAACGCCGAAATCGGATCCACTGTAAGGAAGCCTTGACATGTCTGTTGAGAACAAGAGGGAAAATTTGATGATTCCTTGATAACGAAGAAAGATTGAAGAGACACCTCAGTCGTGGCATCTGTAACCATGGTAGAGGAATATGTCACGTTTCTTATGAGTAACATACACCATATCACACAATTACGGTATTACGGAGGGATGATTATTCAATATGGGGACCACGGACAGGGAACTGTTCGTTGACCAATTGGCAACGACTCATCCTTATAGTTCTTGTGTCATAGAAATGTGTGCCGACAGTCGGAAGTAGGTCGATATATGTATATATACTTCCACGCGTTGATCTCTAAGGAGGCATTTCAAGGTAAGACACGAATATCGCACGTTGTACTAGCGTGTACGGAAGGGTACGAAGAGATGCTACATCTATGTCACTAGAAACTTCCGTCAAGAACGCTCCGAACGACTTGTAGGTAAACCCATTGAACAACGTGGGGCGGCAAGCGGGAAATGCCGTCGCAGAACCATCGGATGACCAATTTTGATGGCGATGTTTTTCATCTACCGAAAGAGGAAGGGACGACCCACTCGGAGCTCTCTGCAAGAATGAAAGTTATCCTGGCCACGGATATTCTTGTCCGTATCTGGGATTCTTTGTGCAGGTGCAAATACTGTAATGAGCGTACTCGGATTTGGGTGAGCGTGAGTCAAGATCCTTTTGTCCAACACCGCATCAGATATCGTTGGAGACTGCACGGAAAATTAGACATATCAATGCTTGCGGGTATTTTGCCGCATCTGTGTGCAATCAATAGTCTCGTTATGGACTAAAGTATAAAGGAATGTTGAAAAGTCCGTGACCCTGAAGTGAAAGGTACATATGCTTACTACCATCATGTCAGGCCGGAGTTGTGCCGCGACTTCGAAAAAGTCCAAATATGCAAGTTGTGCAGGAATGTAGAAACTTAAATTAACACCAATGAAGGTATGAATAATTCGAGGGCGATTGCAAGTACTCATAATTTCTACGCGCGATATAAGGGGGGAAAAAAGGCAAGAACATATTGAATATATATGTTGTTGGTATGTACATGATACACACCTTCTAAAGTAACATTAACATCTATAGAATTAGGAGGACACCCCAGACGACGGTGATACTACTTGTAGAAACCATGAGACCCGATAAAAGAGAATGCGTACAAATATGTCTAAATGTGGGTAAGATATGGATGCAGAGGCGATAGCAAAGGAACAGCGACGAGGTGCAAACGGAGGCTAATATGGACGTCTCCAAAGTCCCGATTGAAAAGAGAAGTAAAGGATATACACGAATGGAGCATTCATGACTTTTTCTGTGATCGCCGTTGGGTCACGAGTTATAGTATGATTATTGAAACGTACTGGTCGCATCATC
>QLON01000022.1:0-26657 GCA_003313675.1 Termitomyces heimii | reverse complement strand
CACTACTACTGGTCTCACGCACAGGTAAGTCCCTGTTCCTGGGTTCCTGTTCCCCTTTCCCCACTTCCGGCCGTTGTTGTTGGTCCTCGTGGTTCAATTGGCTTGTTGCTTATCATTCTCGCGTAGATCAACCCTACGAGGGTCGTCCCCGTGGGACCGGTTCCAAACGTCCGGCCGCTGTAGGTCATAGGTAATAGACAATGACGCGTGTATGTACAGGTAATAAGTGTATTTATTCACACGAGAAGAAACTATGTCGACAAGATTTCAGCGAATACGAGTGCTTTCGTTTCTTGAGTCGATTTATCTAACATTTCGGGGGAACGGCGCCATTCTAAATATGCAAAGGCAGCACCCTTGAAGGGTCACTTGTTCAAGCTAGGGCCTAGTCATTGCGCGTGCCGGCATGATGTCTGTCAGGAAGAAAGGCATCCGTCATGAACACACCCATGGATGGCACAGAAGGATATATGACATTGAAAGCAATGATGTATCAAGAGAAAGAAAGTACAACAAGTTTGAGCCACAAGAACGTAAGTGTACAAATTGGATTTTTGTATAGAATGGTATAGATATAAACGATAGGTAGGAATAGGAATAGAATATTTGATCCACAGAATCAGAGACTCACGGACGCGGACGCGGATGCGCTGGTGCTGGTGCTGGTGCTGGTGTGCTTGTCATGAATCGACCTTATTCGGACTTATCGGCTTACTAAATTCACCCTTTTCATCCCTAATCCTTATTACTGTAAGGAACCTGTCACACCTCACACACTCACTGTTTGCTTCGTACCTGCCCGCTCCCCACTCCTGATATATCTCTCTGAGACTGATTTACATTCCCTTTACTCGACATTTGATTCTCTCGACATATGAATCTTTGCATTAAGACTGATTTACATTCTCCTTTATGATGTATATAAAGCCAGAAGCACTCGATAGAAGAACTTACCTTTATTGTTGTTGGTTTTATCATATCATTTGTGTGGTCTTAACATTGCAACGAAGCTATCCACTCAGCCGAGGTCCCTAGCCATCGAGCAAGAGTCGTCCTCGCTGTTTACCCCGTCACACTCGACATCTCTCTCTGTTTTTTTTTTCAAGGCACTGGACAATGGACAAAATAACATATATAATCAGACATGTAGATATGACACCCTCAGTCACTTATACGAGACTGAGGGTGAGCAACTCAAATTACTTGACACCTACAAGTAACTGATTATATACTGAAAGTTTCAATACTGATAATAACTCTGTATAGGTACAGTTTCCAATATAGTCACTTATATGAGACTGAGGTATCAATATTGATAATAACTCTGTATAGATTTCTACACAAGGGCTAAATAAGGAGTTCAAACTCTAACAGGTAAAACAATTGAGAGTGGTGCTTTTCCATTCTGACCCTCATGTCCTGGTACTGCATAGTTTTTCCATCTCTTTTCTCCCCTTGTGGCACACTAACCTTGTGACTCAGTTCATGTGTATGTGTACCATGATTTCTTTCAATACTTTTATACAATATCCTCAGTCACTTGTACAAGGCTGAGGTAAAATTATTACTTACAATTGTATAGGATTTCAACACAACTACCACCAATCTGGACAATACAGCTCAATCAGTCTGTCACAATTCATTGGAATCTTAAATGGCAACATACATCCAGAACTATTGGGCCCCTGTGGCTTACCTGGTCAACCAGTATGGACAATTACTGGCACTGTATTTGTAAGGATGATTTCTAGAAGTTGCAGCTCAGTCACACAACTAACTGGCAGAGAGGAATCCAAAAAATGTATTAGGGGTGTTAAATGGAGATATAGCAGTAATTACTCACTTAGCAGAGGGGAATCCAAAGAGATCAAGTCTAAAAATTCCTGCTGCCAGGTGCAGTGCATTAGTGGGTGGCAGAGGCATAGAACCAATTGTATAGTATTTCTGCCACTAATTTTAACCTTCTAATGAAAACTCTGGAGGTTGTCCCAAAAAGAAAAGTCTAGAGATGGAAGTCCAGAGATGTTAAAAGGCAAAGGGAGATCCCCTGATATCACCTCCCCCTAGCATACAGCATCCTGATGCATTAGGTAGAAGTAGTGGCAGATGGTTAGGTCTATTGTAGATAGGTGATAAAGTTCTCTGATGGCTCAGAGTGCATCAGAATGCCAGCAGTGAAATTCCTGGCTAAGTCTTGGAGCTTGTAAATTCTTCTATAGTTCCCAAAAGATGTCTTCCATGCCATATACCTTCCACTTTACCTTGTACTATAGCCAATTATAGAACAGCCAGCTGTCCAGGAAGTTTTCCACATTATACTCCACTCCATTCCTTGCCACAATTGGTGGTAATGAGAGTTTAAGGTGATATTCCAAGATAGGGTCTTCTGGAGCTGGAGTAAGCTTAATAACATTAAATACCAGGTGAAGGTGGCACATACTCTCAGGCAAGTGAACATGGTAGGCTAGTGGTCTAACTTGGTGCTCAAGGATGAATAGCCTGTGTTGCCTGTGTGATAGCTTTTGCAGGAGTTGGGTGGTGATTATGTTTGAAGCATTCAGGTAGACTTGATTGCTAAGTTTGTACTTGAGTGCTGGGGCCTGTCTACAATCATAATACTGGGCCATGTCATCCTTTGCTTTAGTTAGAGCTGCCTTTGCCTCCTCCTGAGCTGCTTTTATATGGTGATGAGTTTGTTGTCAATACAGAATAGGATGATAAAAGTTAAGTGATTACATCTAATCTTGAAGTGCTTAGTCAACCAGGATTTGTGGGAATCCAAGTGACTAGAAGCCTCTATGAGCCTGAAGCTAGTGCAAAAAAAAGAAATCAACAAGTAATGATTGGCACTGATCTAATTCAAATACAGAGGACAAAGAAATGAGAAGCAGAACATTATGATAGGCATAGGACCTTTAGTGCCACCTTTTCAGACCACTTTTTATAGTGTAACCTACCAAAGGCAGACAACTTTTAGCACCACAAAACAATGACCAATTTGGGAAGAAAGAACTTTGTGTACATGAACTGAACAGGAAAAGATGGAAAGGACATCAGCAGATCAGTAATGCACTTCACCATGTGCAGCATGATAACATGAAAGTGATTGATAGGATAGCAAGAGATATATGGGTTGAAGAAAGAAGAAGAATAATTGGGAGGAGTCAGGAAGGCATAAGAAATATATTCTTGGAGAGCACTAAGCAGGCAGTATGTGGTGCTGTTATTCTTGGAACTTAGCAACTATAAATTTTGGAAATAATGGACTAACAATTTGAATGGTTATTGAATATAGTAGTGGAGTACTAACATATGGTAGTGATTACAAGTAATTCTGTAATGTAATGATCTAGTATATAGGTAGATAGTAGTAGGATTAAACAAAAAACAACAATAAACTTACTTATATAATCAAGGATCTCAGTGTTAGCACTAAGGCAGTTTGAGCTCATTGCATGCTTCATTTCACAATGCTCTACACAATGCTTCTTCATTTTGCTTGACTTCCATTCTTTACTACACCTTCTGTTCACAGCTCATAATTGTGGCTGATATTACATTTTTATACTTCAATTCTCAATTATGCTTATGGAAACCAGTTATGGAACTCATTATCTTGCACTTTATATTTATTGACTTTGCTGATGAGCCATTAAGATCACCACTAACTTAGTAACTTACCTAAGCAGCACTAGATAACTGATCCCCCACTATCTTAGATATACTATTTAAATGCACTGCTGTCAGATGTCACTGAGATGTGACAAGACATCTATACACATAAAGCATGCCCTTTTCTTTAACCACTGATGACTGCACCACCACCACATCATCAGCCCAATATCATCAACATCACCACATTAAATTAAGAAGTTTACTAGGAACCCATGTATATCTGAATGAAGTGTGCTTGCTTTTCATGGAGTTCCACTACCACCATAATAGCATTATACTTATGTGTATCAGGGAATTCCACAATAAAGTTTACAGAAGCCATGCTCCATTGTTTGGATGAGTAGGGGATGAAGCTGGATTATGGAGAGCCAACACTGGGGCCTAGTTTAAAGACAAAGGTTGCAAGTGCCTGTGTAGGTACCTATATACTGTGATATCTAGGGCTAGTAGTAGTTCTGCAATACCAGCTTCAATATCTTCTATTAGCCAGGATGTCCTGTAATGCAGAAATTGTGGTACTGCTCAACAATCTTTTGTTGGAGCTCTGGAATATTGGGAACATAGATATGGCCCCCAAAAGTCAATAGGCCATCCTGGAGAGTCTACTTATTTGTACATACCAATTTGATCCCCATTGTGGGTCTAGACTTCAGGGCTATGGCAGCTTTAGCAACCAGGTCTTTATATTTGCCTTCTTGATTGCTATGCTGGATGTTTTAAAATATATCAACCTCTGCCCCTTGCACTGCTATACTCTCTATGGCTTAAATTGCAAACAGTTCCAAGCAGAGAAGCATGATGTTGCTGTTATTACCATTTCCTGTTTTATGGTCTGCTCTTTTGGACAGAGCATTGGATTTGCTCATACTCCAGCTAGATTTGTAATGCAGGGAGAAATCAAAGTTGGCAAGGTATAGGAACCAGCAGGCCTGTCATTAGTTGAGCTTCTTGATTGTCTAAAAGTACTTCAAGTTCTTATAGTCTGTCCAGACTTCAAATTTGTGTTAAGTTTTTTGTAGAAAAGAAAGTGATACCACTCCTCTAGGGTTTAGATTATGGCCAACATCTCCTTGTTGTAAATTATGTAGTTCTACTCTATTGTATTGAGGCTCTTGAAGTAGAAGGCCATGTGATGTCACTTTTTGTCATTTAGAGACTGCTATGACAAGACAGCCCCAGTAGCAAAGTCACAGCTATTAACCTCAACTCAAAAAGAAAAGTCATCATCTGAGAAAAGGAGTACTAGCATGGAGATTATGGCCTACTTGAGGGCATTGAAGGTGGCCTGCTCCAAGGTCCTCCATTACCATGGCATATCCTTTGCAGTCAGGTCAAACAAGGAATAAGCATAATGAAAAAAGTCCCTGATGAATTTCTGGTAAATGTCTGTGAATTCCAGAAATGCCTGCAACTCTTTCTTATTCTGCAGCTCTGAACACTTCACTATACCTGCCACTGTAAATGGGTCTATCTCTGCTACTCCATAAAAGATGATCAGATTCAAGTTGTCAGGTTCTGCTGAGTCAGGGGCTTTCCAGGAAAGCAACGCCCTTACAAGGCAGACTTGATCTACAAATACTTGGGTGTCTGGAGCTCTGGGGCTAAGGCTTTGGGGTTCAAGACGTGGACAGGGGGTGGTCCTGGGGAATGGAACTTGACATGGGGCTTCAGGTGTTTTGGAGAGGCTGGGAGTTGGTGGGGGTTGAGTTGGAACCGGAGGTTTTAAGACGAGACCCAGTTAGCAAATTACGAGTTGCAAAGTGCATACCAAACTTAAAGCACACGATTATTCCGGCATGCCAGCCAAAGCATGCCAGTCAGTGTGTACCAGTCAAGCAAAAGGGCACACAATAATTTAGGTAATATTAAGACTAATGAATACAGTGGTGAACTATGCTATAAGTACTACGGGGTCAGGTCTCGGGGTTCTGGGGTGTCTGGGATGGTTTCTGGGAGGCATTGAGTAATGGGCTGGGACTGTATACTTGGATCGCGCATGTGGAGTGCGCGATCAATTGGCATGGGGGAGTTTGTGATGTGTGATGGCCAGAAGCAGGTAGCGTAATCCAGCGGTTGATGGCAGTCAATCCTGGGGTCTGTGATGCAGGGTTCCCGGGGGTTGGCTGATGGCAGTTGTAATGCAAGTTGATGGTGGCATTGGTAGTTGTGGGGGTGGGGCATGTTGTGGGGTTAACAAAAGAGGGTCTTGGATGGGGTTCTGGGGTTGTCCCAGGGGATTCTGGAAGGGGTCATGACATCACCCCCTCCTCAGCACCAAGACCCTCTGAGGCATGCATAACCAGTGGTTTGAACTGGGGTCCCACTCATGGGATCCGGCACCTGACCTGCCATGTATCAAAAAAAATTTTACTATTAACTCAATCATATCACGCACACCGACACATTCTCCGACACCCCTGGCTACTAACAAAGTGGCCCCCCTGGTCATGTGGGAGGCCTGGGATGCATGATACCATGCACATGTGGCCATGCTCATTCAACATAAGTGTCGCCGCATTGTTTATTTACTATAACTGACCTTCCTTTTCCAGAACTATGCAATAATCTTGCCCCAGAGGTGGGTCCCAGCCAGCCCCCAGAGCCTGCTCCTGATGCAGGCCCTGGTGTCCTCCTGGAGCCCCATCCGAGTCGTCCCGTGCTCACCTTTGCATGGAAAACTGTCCCCCCCCCTTGTCTACAACCCCCTTCCCATCCTAGGCTGTCTGTCCCTCGTTTTTGTCATTCCGGGATGGCAATAGGAGCTATTTCTGAGGTCTTGGAGAGCCGTCGTGTTGCGTGGGCGGCTGTAACCAGGAACAATTTAAGGAGGCCCTGGAAAGGCTCCGGGGTCTGCCTGCTTATGCCTGGTGTGAGCAATGGACTGGTGAGTGGTCTCCTATTTCAGGTCTCTTTACTGATTTCAGCACAGTGCAAGCACTGCGCCCAATGATGGGTTTCCTATCTGTTCGAGGTCCCAGGCCTCTTGTCCTGCCAGGACACAGCCATGTGTGAGGCATGCTGTCTTAACCACAAATGGTGTTCCATGTCAGCACTATGGAGGGCGTGCTGCATTTCTTGGAAGCAAGGGTGGCCACTGGGGAGAATCACTCAGAGGATGGGAGTCAAGAAGTGGGACTGGGTAGTGGAGCTGGTGGGGGAGGTGCCTGCAAAGGCGTTTGGTGGGGGTTTGGGGGATTAAAAGGTGGTGAGTTGGGGTCATCCTGTGGTCCTAATCACCCATTAGGTAACCTGGGCCAGGACCAGCAGTCGTGAGGGCCATGGGGGGTGCCCGGACAAAGGGAAGAGGTGGGCATTGCCCAGTCCCTCCTTAGGGCCTTCTAAGAGGGCATGTCTGCCTGTGGAGACCCCATCCCTGGATTTGCCAGCATGCCTCTCCCTGGCAACCTTTTCCCCATTATCTGGGCGGCTGCTGGATGCCAAGGTGAGGATTTGGCGGGAGCGTTTGGGGCAGGGCGAGCACGAGGAGGGGGCAAGGGAGGGGGTGCTGCATTATGAGGCGGCCATCCCGGAGCTGGAAGAGGTGAGGGTGGCCCCAGGAGAAGTTGAGGATTAGGTGGGGCCCCCAGGGCTGGTTGAGGCCCTGCATCAGGATGTGGTGATTAGGCATATGGCCTCCCTGAGTGAATCATTCCCTCTTGCGGTTGGGTCGGTACTGATGTCTCCAGGTTGGGCTCAGGAGCATTGCCTGCTCCTGGATGAGGCTGCCATGGCACTCTTGTCCCTGCAGGAGGGTATGTAGATAGAGGTGAGGAATTCCAGGATGGAGCATGGCCTGGACCTACTGAGGAGGTTGGTGACAGCCCACTGCCGGAGGAATGTCCCAGCCCCGGGGTCATGGTTCGAGTGGATCCTGGACAAGGGCAAGTAGCTCCTGTCCTGGAACCAGCTGGTGGAGGAGGTATGGTGGGATTACAGTCCAGGGGGGGTGGGGGAGGGTTTCCGGGGCTGGCCAAAGGGAGAGAAGGGTGAGGGTAGTTCAGGGCCTCAGGCCTAGGGGTCCCATTTTTTTGCCACTGTCCATAGGTTACTGTATGTGTATGGTCACTGTCTGTAGAATATTGTAAGTATAGAATGTATATAATTAGTCTCCCAGAGTTGAAAAACAGTGTCAGTAAGGTGGTAGTAAAACTAGAAAAAGCACCTTGCCCAGGCTCCGGAGCACTACTGCAGAAAAGAACTAAAAGGGAGGTAGAGTTTTAAAGAGGGGAAACAGAAGGTATACATGGGAGTTGAATCCCTACTAAACCCAGAGGTGGGGGTTATGCCTGCTACTGCTGTCTGTGAGTCCTGTGCCCCAGAGGGTCATTTCCTGGGTAATGTCACTGGAAGTCCCGGAGTTTGTCAAGGGCGCCATCGAGGTTCCAGCGTGGTTCCCAAGTATTGTCCTCCAGGCCATATCCGCACCATCATATGAGGAAGTGGGGTTGTTCACGAATGTTCTGGGAGTCAAGGATGTCTTCAATCTCATAGTGGTACTTGTCCTCGACTTTGACTAGAGGAGGGGGTTTGGGGCGTCGCTCAGGAAAGGGGTCCAGAGGGTGTCTTTCCAGGAGGTAGATGTGAAACACCGGGTGCAAACCTTTAAGTCCCAGGGGGAGCTCAATCTTGTAGGCATAGGATGAAACTTTCTTCAAAATCTTGAATGGGCCAAGGCACTTGTGATTAAGCTTTGGGGAAGGCCGGCAGGTGCAGAGGTGGCATTGATCTAACCATACCTTTGTCCTAGGGGTCTAGTTGGAGGTGTCTTCCCATTTTTGGTTGGCATGTTTTGCATAGGCCTGGTTTGCAGTATCAATTTTCTCCCAGAGGAATGCATGAAGAGACTGAAGATCCTGGGTGACTTTGTGAGCGGCATGCGATGGGATGTCCCAGAGTGAGAATGTCAGTCGGGAGTGATATCCTTTGTTGGCAAAGAAAGGGGTCACCCCAGTGGCAGAGTGCAGCGTGTTGTTGTAGGTGAATTTGGCCAGGGGGAGCTCAATGTGCCAGTTGTCCTGTAGATAGTTGACATACAGCCGGAGGTACTGCTCGAAAGACTGGTTGACTCTTTCAGTTTGACCATCGGTTTTGAGGTGGTAGGTGGTGGAAAAACTGGCTTTTACTTTGAGGGCCTTGCATAGGAAAGTCCAGAATTTGGACATGAAGAGTGGGCTCTAGTCGGAGATGATGTCATCTGGGAGCCCATGTTTGGCAAAGATGTGCTCAAGGAATAGCTGAGTGAAGTCCAGGGCGGCGTCTGTGGTGTGGCAAGAGAGGAAGATGCCCTATTTAATTAGTCTACACACAATGACAAGGATAGCATCGAACCCTTCTGATTCCAGGAGTTCAATGATGTGATCCATGGATATGGAGGACCAGGGGCATTGTTCAACTGGCAGGGGTTTCAGAAGCCGATAGAGTCGGTGTTAGGGGACCTTGGCCTGGAGGCAGGGTTCGCATGATTGAATGTAGCGAGTCACATCCTTTCTCAACCCTGGCCAAAAGTAAGCCTGGGAGATAAGCTAGAGGGTCTTATGTATTCCAGAGTGTCACCAGAGCTTGTGGTCATGGTGTTGGCAGAGAACATTGTAGCGGAGTCGGGTGTAATCCGGGACGTAGATGCGGCCATTCCAGAGGAGGAGTTTTTTGTCAGGGGACAAGGAGAAGGTGGGGTCCTGGTCGGTTCCATTGGGGAGGGTTGCGAGGGTCATAGTCGATGAAATACTTGTTCCAGGAGGCACGGTGTATCTGGCTCAGGATTCCTTCATCATTCAAAATCAGTATGGCATTCAGATGTTTGGGGGGGATCACCATGCAATGATTGAACGCATTGCATTCTACCTCAAATGATTTCTTGGGGTAGATGTATGGTTGTCAGGTGAGGGCATTGGGTTTAGCTCTGAGTCATTCTGGACAGTACTGGATTGTGAAGTCGTACTCCAAGAGGATCTCGGACCATTGGGCCTGCTGTTGGCTGAGTTGCTTGGTTGTGGTAAAGTACTGCAGGTTGTTGTGATCCGAGTAGACCTGAATCTGGTATCAGGCTCCCTCAAGGTAGGCTCACCATTGTTTAAAGGCTTTGACAATGGTGAAGAGCTCCTTGTCATAGATATTGTAATTGAGTTCAGCGTTAATTATGGACCAGGTGTAGAAGGCAACTGGCCAGGGCTCCCCACCATTGGCTTCCATCTGTGAGAGAATTCCAGTGATGGCATAGTCAGAGGCATTGCATTCTAGGATGATCAGGAGGGCAGGGTCATAGTGCTGGAGTATAGGGGTGGTGGTAAAAGCCTCCTTGAGTAAGTTAAAGACACTCTGGCACCTACTGTCCCAGTTCCAGGCCACATCCTTGCATGTGAGCCAGTTGAGGGGTTTTGTGATACTGGAGTAGTTATCTATAAACCTCCGGTAGAAGTTAGCAAAACCCAAGAAGAACTGCACTTCCTTGATGTTCTGGGGTTGCGGCCAGCTGATAATGGCCTCGACCTTGTGGGGGTCCATGTGAACGCCCTCTAGGGATACAATGACGCTGAGATACTCAACCTCTTCCATGTGGAATGAACACTTCTCAGGCTTGGCATGGAGATTGTGCTTCTGGAGGCATCCCAGGACCTGCCAGACATGCTTCTGGTGGTCCTCCTTTAAGTCAGAGTAGATGAGGATGTCATCTAGGTAGATAATCATGAAAACGTCACTCATGTCATGGAAGATGTCGTTCATGAAGTATTGGAATGTGGTGGGGGAGTTAGTCATTCTGAAGGGCATTACAAGGTATTCAAACAGACCATACTGCATGCAGAATGCAGTTTTCCACTCATGTCCCAGGGCAATGCAGATGTTGTTGTAGCCAGAGCAGAGGTCAATTTTCATGTAAACCTTGGCACTGCGGAGTCACTCAACTAGATTGCCAATGAGCAGAAGTGAGTAGTAGTTTTTCTTGGTGATCTTATTGAGTCCCCAGTAGTCAATGCAAAGTTGGAGCAAATCATCCTTCTCCTTGGTGAATAGAACTAGGGCTTTGGCAACAGAGGCAGAGGGTCGGATGAATCCCTTCCTGAGCATTTCATTGAGGTAGTCCTTGAGGGCCTGGAGTTCAACTTCCGACATGTTGTAGACCTTGCCAAAAGGGGAAGTGGTCACTTCTTCAAAGTCAATCATATGGTCGTAGGGGCAGTGAGGAGGAATTTCTATAGCATTGCCTTTGGAGAATATGTCAGTAAACCCATGATACTCCAGGGGAACTACTTCTCAGAGGATCTGTTCCTCGGTTTTCTTTTCTGGAGGGATAGCATCCCCTCATAGGTGTTCTTCTGGGGAAGAAGGCAAGGTGTGCAGCTGAAATGTGGGGGCCCCATCCCTCATGAGATAGGTGAAGGGGATGGCTCTAATGATCCTAATGTCAAATGTATTCGGATCGATTGGAGTTGTGGATGCATCAGCTGAAGTGGGTATGGCACATGTCTGAGATTGGTCTAGGTAGTTTGGCCCTTTGTGTCTATTCCAAGGAATGTTTGGGGGTTGAGTGGGGGCCTTGCAAGTTTGGATGGGTGTTGGCAGAATATGGCTGGGGGGTGTGATGGCTGCTTCGGGGGTGTGGGGTGCTGAGTTGCTTCCCAGAGCCTGGAGGTGCATGGCAGTCAGGAAGCAGTCTTTGGGTCCTGGGAAGGTCATTATGAGCATTCTCCAATTGATGTCGGGGTTTATGCTATGTAGCTAGGGTAGTCCCAGCACCATCAGGGTTGACACATGGAGTCATGTGACCAGGAAGTTGGAGGTGAACTCATAGTCATTATCCAGGGTCATGTGTCCCAAGTGAGACCTTAGGATGGAGCCAGAGGAGGAGGGGGCGCCGTCAAGGCATTGCAAGCTAAGGGGTTGGTCAAGGGGGTTGTGGGGAAGGTTGAGAGCATCACTAATGAAAATTCCAGTAGCTTTGCTGTCAATGAAGGCTGATATTAGTCCTGGGCAGCCTGGCATTGATGACAAAGGATCAGGACAAGTGAGACTGGAGCCCAGGGAGTGGTGGGAGTCTATCCAGGGAGTCCCTTGAGGTCAGTTCCGGAGAGTGTGGAATATCGAAGGGGAGTTGCTGATTGTCGGGTATCAGCTTCCGGGTCAGGCAGAGGGTGAGTTGTTGCTAGTCAATGTGGGGGTTGATGTCCTAGAGCCATGGAAGCCCCAAGACCAGGGGCGCGGAGGAGTGTAGTTTAGTAATTAACATCCGGAGGGTGTGAGTCTGTCCGTTGGCAAAAGTAACAGGCATATGCACAAAGTGAGTAACATCCCCTGCTGTAGAGGCGTCCCCGTCGAAGAGGCAGAGCTGCACTGGGACCGGGAGTCATTGAGTGGGTTCTGGGGCAAGGGTAGATCATGTTTTATCAATGAAATTGTCTGTGGCACCACTGTCGACAAGGGTGTTGAGGGGAGTTCCAGAGGGGGTGAGGTGAGTTTTGAGGAGGAAGGAGTGCAAAGAGTGGGAGGGTAGGTAAGCTGTGAGGGTGTCCTGTCCAAGTGTCATGGAACGGAGATGCAAGACTGGGGCAGAGAAGATGTCGGAGTTGATTCTGCAATTTAGGGTGTCTTCCAGGTCTAAATCGCTGGGTTGTTTTCTGAATATTCATAGGTGGCATCCTCCCCTTCAAAGGTCCAGATGGCGCATCTCATAACCTGTCATTGGGGACACTCAGAGATGAAGTGGTCTTTCTCACCACAGAGTATGCAAACCCCCTCCCTCCTCCATCATTCTTGTACATCCTTCGGAACCTCAATCCAGGGTCATCTCTTTTTCAGGAGCCAGTTGGCCCAGAGGGCCTCTTTGTCCCATTCATTGGTGAAGTCAGGACCCTCAGAGTCCTTTGGGAGTTCCTCAGGGCTTGGTGGGCCACCCAGGTCATTGGCGGCCATAGCAGCATTGAGTTAGGCCTGGGGGTGGGTGCCACTGCTGGAGTTAGCATTGAATGGGCCACAACTTACCAGGGGTCTATCACCAGGGAACATGGGAGAGTCATTGCTTCGGGTTTGGGGGTTGGGGTTTTCACTAGAAGACCATAGGGTTCCTCCCCTAGAGTTCCAGGGAGCTCAGGAGTTCAAGTACTCACTGCGGTCTTCCCAATATCATTGGTCAATTTGCATGACAAGGGCCTTGTATTTGTCATAGGAGAGTTGTTTCGGGGTGAGTCAGAGGATGTCCTTAATACATTGTGGCAGTGCACAGCAGAGGGCATACTGGAGGGCACTGTAATTCCAACCTGTCTTGTAAGCTTTCTTTTTGAAACATATGATGAAGGTGGTGAAGCATTCTTCAGAGCGCATCCGGAGGTTGAAGAGGTTGTCCTCGGCCTTAGCCATGGTGTCATAGATCCCGAACTTCCTGGAGAACTCATCAACAAAGGCTTGCCAGTGAGAGAGTGCCGAGCTGTGGGGGTTAAACTGGATGAGGGCGGTGTAGTGGTCGAAGGCAATCCCCTGGAGGTATGAGGTGGCGAAGGCCACCTAGGAGCTGTCAACCTGGAAAGTGAGTGGCTTTGCCTGAAATGTATTAAGACATTGAGTGAGGAATGTATGCCATTTTTGGGGGTCCCAGCCCATAAATGTATTGGGTTTTTGAATATCCAGATGCCCTTTGTGGGCAAGGGCATCATGAACATTGTCAGGTCTAGTGCCATTGCAGGGAGGGGGGCTGGCATTGTAGTAGTAGTAGTAGTGGTTACCCCCTCCTCCTTGTGGAGGGAAGGCACTGAGGGCGGGACCCCACCCACCTGGAGGGCTTTCCCTGGGCAGCTCACCTGGGGGTCCATGCTCAGGAGGTCTGTTGCCCCAAGGGGGTTCATTCTAACTGGGGGGAGGCCCAAGTCTCCATGCAGGTGGCAGTAGAAGTGGTTAGTGGGTGTTCGGTGGTGTTGGGTCAGTTTGAGGAGGGCCAGGTGCTGGGTCAGGTGCCGGGTTGCATGGAGGACATTCAGTCTAGGAGAGTCACACTTGCATCGGAGATCATGGGGGATTCCATAGGTCAAAGTGAGGTGGCAGGTTGCGGCGGAAGCTGGATTCTGGAGGGGCCAGGGCGGACATGGGGGGCTGTGCCAGGACAGTTGTGGGCGCAAGCGTGGGGGGTTCTTCATTGTTGCTATGTGTGGGCTTGTTAATATAGCACAGCATGTCATCTGTGCTAGTGGTGTCTGCCCGGGGTCTACCGGGGCTTGCTGGGAGCAGGGGTCAGGTGTTGTCTGTTTGTGGGAGCAGTTCCAGGGGCCTCTGAGGCTGTTCCCAGGTCTTGAAAGTGCTAGAGATGGAGTTAGCCCTATGGTGAGTTGATAAACCTACCATGTGGGCAGCAGGCTGATTAAATAGTCCTCCCACTGGGTTGAGGGACTGCAGTATGGCTGAGGCAGTGGGGACCATGGGGGCTGCCAAAGTGAGTTCTGGGGGTTCCCATCAGATGTAAATTGAGCGACCTGGATCTGTGGGGTTGTTGAGAAGTCAGGGAGAGGGGGATGTGTGGACTTCATCAAGCAGTTGATGCAATTCTTTGCAGAGGATCGTATTGCATCTATACATTACCATAGTCTGCTCCAAGAGTTTTCCTCATGTGAGGCGATTCCCAAATTCGACCAAGCAATGGGCCCATTTCTCTGGAGTGCCTATGAAGTCATTGTGTCTGAAATCTGTGAGTAGCGCCCTTGCCTGCCTTGCAAAGTCCTCCAGTGAGATCTTAAGTGAGCATAATACTTTGTCCCATTGCCGTTTGTACTCCTCGAGGTGTCATTGTCCTACGGGCAAGGAAGGGGTCCTAGCAGGTGAAGTGGTGGTCAGGTAGTGTCGAGGGGGGTAGTCATGGTTGGGAGGTCCCCGGAGTTGGGGAGCAAGGCGCTGGTAGCTGTAATAGGGGGTGAGTGCAAAGGGGCTCTCGCTGGGGGGTACTGGGCAAGGTCTGCTGGAGACTGGTGGGATCTCTGGCAGGCTTCTGGGGAAGCTCCAGTATGAGGGGACCTCTATGGGTCATGCCATGGCTAGGTTTGGCAGGGGGGCCCGGCTGACCGAGGGCCCCAGATCGTAGAGGGATGGGTCAGGGGCCTAGTGGTAGTGGAGATATTGTAGTTCATATGAGAGAGGTGGGTAGGCAGGGTGGGGGGTCTGCGTGGGGTAATGATCTGGGACCGGATGCCTGTAAGGGTTGGTCTGGTAGCCCATGGGGTAGTAGGTATGAGTATATGTAGCCATCAAGAACAGTGCAAGGAGGGAGTCTTGATATTATGTCAGGTTCTGCTGAGTTGGGGGCTTTCTGGGAAAGCAACGCCCTTACAAGGCGGACTTGATCTATGGATACTCAAGTATCTGGAGCTCTGGGGCTAAGGCTCTGGAGTTCAAGACATGGACAGGGGGTGGTCCCAGAGAATGGAACTTAACCTGGGGCTTCGGGTGTTTTGGAGAGGCTGGGAGTTGGTGGGGGTTGAGTTGGAACTGGAGGTTCTAAGACAAGACCCGGTTAGCAAATTATGAGTTGCAAAGTGCATACCAAACTTAAAGCACACGATTATTCCGGCATGCCAGCCAAAGCATGCCAGTCAGTGCATACCAGTCAAGCAAAAAGGCATGCAACAATTTAGGTAATATCAAGACTAATGAATACAGTGGTGAACTATGCTATAAGTACTACAGGGTTGGGTCTCGGATTCCAGGGTGTCTGGGATGGTTTCCGGGAGGCATTGAGTAATGGGCCAGGACTATATACTTGGATCGTGCATGTGGGGTATGCAATCAATTGGCATGGGGGGGTTTGTGATGCATGATGGCCAGAAGCAGGTAGCATGATCCAGTGGTTGATGGTAGTCGATCCTGGGGTCCATAATGCAGGGTTCCCAGGGGTTGGCTAATGGCAGTTGTGATGTGAGTTAATGGCGGCATCAGTAGTTGTGGGGGCAAGGCGTATTGTGGGGTTAACAAAAGAGGGTCCCAGGTGGGGTTCCGGGATTGTCCTGGGGGACTCCGGAAGGTGTCACGACACTCACCTTAGAGCATAGAACCACTAGTTGGAGATTTGAGAAAGGCAAGGGCTAGGAGAAATATAATGGGGCAAGTTCTGATGTAGTCTAAAGTGGTCCAAGACTTATAAGAGCATCAAATAGAGTAGGAATGGAGAGAGATGCAAGAGAATTAGACAGGAGAATAAAGGAAAAGAAGTATATTGAGACTGATGATGATAGAAGAAACTGTGTAATATCAAGACTAAAGAGTGATTATAGGGCTAAAGTTCTCTATATACTGGAAATAATTGGAATTCAATGACAAAAATGTTTCTGTCACAACATCAAGGTTTTCTCTTACTCCTACAAATTCTGACTCTCCCCTTAAAATCATCTCCAACAACAGTGACAACAGCAAGATTCCTCTTTTCTCCACAATTTCTGACTTTTCCAGATCACCAACTATAGCAAGAATAAGATTCTCCCCCCTTCTCTCCCCAACATTCCTTGGAAGAGGTTCAAAGAGTTCCTGACACTCACTTGAACAGGAGTCCCTTCACATACTCAGACATTGAAGAAACTCCCTGAGTAAGAATCATTAGTACCACCTCATTTGCTTGGATTATGCAGAAAGGAGGGCAAGCCTACCAGTTACACATCACCCCTTCTCTACTCAAAGAGCATCTCTAAGCTGATGAACCTTCCTTTAAGAAGAAGTCAGAAGATTAGATTCTTCAAGAAGTTATTCCCCAAAGTACTACAAATTTGCTGATGAGTTCTCTGAAGCTAGCACCAAGGAGTTACTGCCTCATGGCTCCTACAACCATAGGCTTGACCTCAATAAAGGCATGTTGCATTCACTGTTATAGAAGTGTGGAATATTAACACTTCCTTGATAGTAGCTGTCTAGTACTGTCATCACTGCCATTTTCAGAAGGAATGTATAGAAGCTGACTGTCATAGCATTCCAACTTCAAGGAGCATTGACAGATGCCATCTAATTTCAGCAATTGCTGACACTGATATAACAAGGAGCAAACTGATTACATCTGTGAATATTTATCAAGTTAGTGCTGAATGCTAGGACCATGCCATAATTTAACCATAATTAAGTATACAGCCAAGCCAATTATAACTAATGGCTCTTCAACATGATTACCAACCTTTTTAGACCCATGCCACCTGCCACAGAGCATTATAATTCACTCTGTCATTTGATTTTTCTTGCTGTTCTCAGAACCATGCACTTCATAATCAAGAACTTGTCTATTCTTACTGAATTGAACTCCACAATTACTGTCAATACAATCATTCCACAAACACAACATTCAGATGGAACCTATAGATTGGTGGTGGGTATTGGGTACCAGGATCAAATTGAGAATTTTTCTGCCTGTAGATTGTTAAGTAATCAATGGAGGAAGGTCTTTACATATTTATTACTCTGTACCAAAATGTAGGGTGTCAAAAAATTGCAGTTACCCATAACTCAACAGTTTACTAGGTATTGAGAGAAATGAATAGACCTATTCTAAACCAGAACCAATAGTGTCACTCCCCTGTAACTTGGAGTCTTCAGTAGGTCAAAAATTATTCTTTTTTTTACTTAGGAATAATCCATATCTAGCACTAATAGCTTAGCCACAGAGTTAATGTGGTACCAAATGGGATTTAAACTTGTTGGGAATTGAAGGTCTATTATTGAGTCCTTCCCTCATTTTGTAAGCAGACAATCTAAAATAACTAAAACTTAATACATAGTAATGACCTCCTGTATATATCTGTGCATAGCAACTCGTCAATGTTTCACTGCCAGCATTAAACTAGTGGCATACTAGAACTAAATTGCTAATGATAATCTTGTGTGGGCAATCATCCTCACAGCACTGGATGAGTCCAAATATGAGGGCCTTGATGAGGTAGAAACTGCTGCAAGCTTCTATAATAAGGTTAAGATGAGAGCAGAGGGCAAAGGGCCAGTTAGGATGGTCTCCCTTATCCAGGAAGTGTTGTTCTCCCAGTGAACCATTGACTATGATGGTGATAGGGTGCCTACCTGTTTACACATGTAATTGTGCTGAGGGCCCTTATAAATTGAACTCTGTATCAATTAATGAAGGTATGAAGTACCATAAGTAGATGTCTACTCTGCATTTATAATACTATCCCTCTGAAGTAACAACCAAGCATGTATGTCAGCAGCATGAGTGGTACTCAAGTATTCTTGTGTTATACAATCTGCATACACAGTACAGTTGATATATGGGGTGACTATGCTGAAAACTTAGAGATAGTATTTGGAGGAGCATGCAATTCTAAAGTCTTAGCTTCAGACTTGATGCTAAACTCTAGAACTCAGACAGGCCAATGGCAGGGAGTGATTGTGTCACATTTTCTTGCTTGGAAGACCTGTCTGAAGGTGTGGAGCTCAGATCACAGTGCCAAGCATTTGGAATTCGAAATCTGAACTATGATCAAGAGTTTATTGTAGATTCATTGAGGAATTGGTGATTATACAATGCCTGATTGGAGTCAGGTGCAACCCTTTGGCAGGACATGTCCAGTGAATAGAATGACAAGAAACAAAGAGAAATAGCATACATGAGATGACTGATACATCATCTATGTTTAATATGCACCACAATTGAATGCAAGAGAAACTATGACCATAGAACTACCTCTGCTTGGGATATAAATAGTTCATGTGTTGATTACAGACCTTGGATGCTCAGCCAACAAATTAGACCTACTAGCTTAGTCTACCAGTACTTTACCAGGTTATTTTTATTATTCACATGCTATCTATGTAGGTATAGAAACCCCCAAGTAGCATACCAACAATTCAAGTTTGACTACTCCACTCTTATCACTTTATTGTGCAGAGTTCACAATTAGTATACACCAGGGAGTATTTTTGTAGCAGTCTGTGTGCTCAAACTTTCATATGGTACTATGCCATTATACTAAGGATTTCTGCCCAGGACTTTCTTTTCTTGCTATGTGCATAACTTATAGACAGAGTTTCTATACACAAAGTGTCACCAGATGCTCATAAAGACTAGAGAGTCATCTCCAGAAAACCCTTCTGTACACCCCATACCACCACACCCCAGACATACACCAGAGAACCCCTCAATGAATCAATATCTTGTATTGATTCCTCTGCAATAGAGAATGTGTGCATTGACAAGAGAACTAGTTGCAAATATCTATTATTTGCCTCTAGCCCAGAGAAAACCAGAGTGCGCTATTTTTAAATAGCCTTCCCTAAACTCAAGAACTGTGTTTCAAGAGTGTTGTTACTATTCAACTTAAGATTTGATTTAGTTGGTTACATTGCTGGTCAACTAAGTCTAGTTTCATAGCCCAAGAGCCACAGACACATCAATGGCAACAAGGATCTGCAATACCATTCAATGCATCTTTGCCATAAAGAAACTTGACAAAGACCTTTTCAAATGTGTTATACTTTTAAACAGCCTGAATAGCCCACAATACAAACCCATCCAGGCTCAAGTGTTCAAAGGCCTCACTAATGCCATGACAGCTGCACCCTACATCTTCAGCAATATCCAAAAGCTCATGGAGACCATGCAGAATCTAACAGCACTCAAGTCCTCAACCTCAGGCATGGCAATGGACACCACTTTGGCTGCCATAACAAAGGGACATTGGAGATTGCCCAAGCCATGGCTCCTAGGACACATACATCATACAGGGGCAAAATGCTGCATGATATGTGCCACACATGGATGGCCATGTAGAGGACACAAGGCCCCATTTTGTACACACCAAGGTGGTGCAATGGAGAAGCAAGGGTTTGATACTGCCTGCAATGCTGCAGCATGAGCAAGGTGCATCACCATATCCCAACAGACAAAAGAAAAAGGCAACAGTGAGACAACCAACACAGCAAGCAGTGCAAAGGTGTACACACAGCTCACCAGCCCAAAAGAGAAGGTGTATCTCATTGAGGAGGAAGATTTCAGAAAGCTCCAGATGTTGAACACTAGTTTCAACCCCATGACCAATTTTGCAGAACTAGTGACAGACCAGATGAATAGCACAGTGTCTGGCATTGATGAGGATGAGTGGCAGAGCTGGATGACAATCATTGAGGAGGAGGATGAGCCCAAAATGTCAGTAAACTGGAAAGAACACATCACAGATGACAGTTATGACATTGCAATGATTGCACTACTCAACCAAGATCAGGAAACAGCTCTCACTGCAATCTCTGAGCATTTCTTCTACATTAACACTGGAGCCACTATCCATATCTCACCCTGCAAATCCAATTTTCTGACCCTTTGACTGATAGACCCTAAAGCCATAAAAGAAGTAGGTGACTCTACCATATCAGCCTATGGCATTGGCAGCATACAATTGCACACTGCAGAAGGAGACTACCTCCTTCTCCAGGATGCACTGTACATGCCCAAGTTTACTGTCTGCCTGATCTCTGTAAGCCACATCTCTCTGAATAACAATACATGCTTGTCTTTCAACCATGAGGGTGTCAAAATCACTGATGCCACAACTGAAAAGGTTATCACAAAGGGCCCTTTATAAAAGGGGAAGAAACTGTATACAGTGAATCTGTCAGATGCCATAGTCAAACATGCTCTTGCATCCCATCATGATGCCAACCTTGAAATATAGCACCAATGACTTGGGCATGCTAACTACCAAGCCATCATGCACCTAGCATGCAACCACAAAATTAAAGGTGCACCCAGCCCTCTCCATCACCCACCTCCAAAATGTGACTCCTGCCTCCTTGGGAAATAGACAAGAACCCCAGTACTAAAACTCAGGGAGGAGGGTTGGAGAGCTATGAGGAAGCTTGAGATTATATGGGCAGATGTGATGGGACTTGTGAATGTGCAATTAAAGTCAGGGAACTATTACATATTAGATGTAGTGGATGACTACACCAACATGGCCTGGTCTATACCTCTAAAGAATTAAAGCAAAGCTTTTCCTGCATTATAGGCCTAAGAGAGAGTGCATGAGACTAAGACCAGGCAAAAGATTGAAAAATACCAAACTGGCTTTGACAGGGAACTCAATAGTGAGGAAATGAAGAACTAGCTTAAGATTAGAGGAACAACAATAGAGTGCAGCACTCCACACACATCAGCACAAATTGGGAGGGTAGAATGAATGCACAGAACATTGATGGGCAAGGCTAAAACAATGAGGATCGACGCAAACTGCCCAGAGTACTTTTGAGACAAGTTCTATCTGACCACCACCCATCTACATGCCAAGACCCTGACTAAATCTCTGAATGGGAGCACCCCTCATAAAAAATGGTATGGCTAAAAACCAGACTACTTCTATATGTGTGAGATCAGATGCTGCACATTTGTATTCATCCCTACCCACAATCCAAAGATTAACCCTTGATCCCTCAAATGTATTCTCATAGGATATGGACAATCATTAAAAACATACTAATGCTGGAACAGAATGAACAAGAACATCTACTAGTTTTTCCATGTAAAATTCATAGAATGCCACAACATGCACCATTTCCATAAAGAACAATCAGCAGAACCCCTTATCCCTTCCCTCAATGCCCTCAACAAATCAGCCTCTCTAACCCCAAATAGACACAGCACTGACAAAAGAGAGTTTGACTTCATCAACATCAAACCAATGCATACACATCACACCAACAATAATGACATCCACTAAGAAGTCCCTTGAAGATTAAGCCAGATATGACAGCTGACCAAAAAGGCAACCACTGGAAGAGACTGGCAAAAGACAAGACTTGAGAGAACAATAAAAGAAGTGAGGGAAAGTGAGAAAAGAGTGAAAGAACAGAGAGCAGGGAAGAGCAAAGCAGAGATGCCAGTAACTCTAACTGAAGTCAACTTACAGCCACAGGCACAAACCAAGGAGCAAGTGTCCATGCCCACAAACATCTACTCCAACATTAATCTCAATCACATACTAACAGCAGTACCTAACTTCAATGATCTTGAAATGATGGAAATAGGGGTAAGGGAGGAGGAGAAGCCAAAGACATGGAAGGAGGCACAATGGGGGCCTGACACAATGAAGTGGGAGGAAGCATACAAGGAGGAGATTCAATCATTAAAAGATATGGGAGTTTACCACCTCATACCTTGATCATCCATGCTGAAAGACCAGAAGGTCCAAAAAGGGAAGCTCATCTTTAAGATAAAGAGGGATGAACATAGAAATGCAGTCAAGTATAAGGTGCACCTCATTTTTAAAGGCTATGAACAGGTCTATGGGAAAGATTACAATAAGATGACCTCACTGACTGTGCACATGAAATCCTGGCACATCCTTCTCCACATTGCAGCAGCAAAGGGATGGAATGCAGTCCAAATTGATGTGAAGACAGCCTTTCTATACAGAATACTCCTTGAAGACAAGATCCAATACATGAAATAATCCAAAGGTTTTGAAGAAGAAGAAAAGGAGGGCTGGGTGTATAAGTTGATGAGGGGGCTATATGGGATGAAGCAGGCTGGGAGGATCTGGAATAAGATACTGAATAAGCAGATAATAACATGGGGATTCACTTGACTGGCATGCAAACCATGCATCTACTACAGGGAAAGAGCATCAGGTACAGTCATTGCTGCAGTCCACATTGATGACTTTCTATGCATAGCCAACTTGAAAGACAAAAATGATCAATTCAAAACCCAAATGCATGAAGCTTGGACCATATCAGATCTCAGCACCCCTTGCTACATCCTTGGTGTATCTGTCAAATGGAACAAGGAACAAAAGACAGTCACTTTATGCTAAACAAACTTCATCAATTGAATTATTCAGCTGTTTAGACAAAAAGAAGCCCACCCCCTCTCCCTCCCCATGGAACCCAGCCTGAAGCTCAAACAACCAGATTGAAACTCACAAACACAGGAGGAGAAGTAGATCATTGCAAAGCTACCCTACAGATCACTAGTCAGCTGCCTCCTTTACATCACCATTGCCACTTGACCTGACATCACCTACACTGTCTAGCAACTCTTGCAGTTCTTTAACAACTATAACAGAAGCCACTGGGATGCAGGTATCTGCCTGGTACAATACCTAAAAGGCACAAGAGACTTGAAACTATGTCTTGGCAGCCCATCTATTATGCTGTGAGGATTCACCAATGCTGACTAGGCAAGCTGCCCTAACACCAGGAGAAGTATTGGTGGCTACACCTGGTCACTCAGAACCAGCACTATCAGGGGACCAGTTTTTGGACCATGTCCAACCCTATTCCGAGCTTAGTCCAATGATATGCCTACTCTTAGCAGATCCAACTGGCCACTCAGCCCACCCTTTCCCCTTCCATCCCTTAGTAGTTAGCCTTGATGAGTCATATGCATGGATCTTACTCAGCATCGATTATTGTTAGTCATACTCCATTACATACCAGGGCCCAATTAGTAAACAGTATTAGTAATAATATAGCCACTGATGTAGTATATATAGGCAGCCTGTGAATAGAATATCCCCAGGCTGAACAATAATAGTGTTCTTCTGGCTTATCCACTGAACCAACTGTAAGCTTTCCTAGCAATATCCAACTCTCTATTAGCCTTACTTGTCCCTTGCCTGACTCTTGCCTGCCCTCATGCTTGCTTGACTCTTGCTTGTCACTTGCACCATTGGCTCTGTAGAAGAAGTTCCACAAATGGCAAGTGTTCCCCTTACAGGTTATTCAGCCTCCTATACTGTCCACCTTCTTAGCCCACAGTATCCAACCTATTCCCTATCATGTCTTCTGACTCTCAGTCTCCCTCTACCTCCACAACTCATATCCCTACAGCAGCCCCCTCTGCTTACCCTTTCAACCTAGCCACTAGTATGCCTCTTGTTCCTGGGACAGGCCCTACCTCGATGCCTCACTGGACCACTGACTGGTATTTTCTAATGCAGCAGATGCAGCTAACACTTGCTGCCCTCAAATGCAGATTAGCCACTCTGGAGAGTGAACATGTTATTGCCACTGCCACCCAAACCGCTTCCAAGTGTAATAATGCTCCGGTTGCTCATTGTTCTGCTCCTCTTGGCCACCCTAAGCCCTCTGAGTCCACTCAAACTCTTATTGTGCCCCCTTCTTGCATTTCCCAACAGGCAGCATGCTCTACTTCTAATACTCCCTTGGCTATCTTCCTTGCTCGGGATCTCCCTCCTACCAATAGTAAAGTTCCTTATTTTGAATGTGCCCTTGAGCTCCCCGACTCTCTTGTTGCACATGTTATTAGACATCAGGGGCAGGGCCTTAAACAAGCCCATGACCTGTCTGGCTCTTGGCTGGCTGCCTTCTCAGTTGGTTTGGCTGGTGGTGAAGGCCAATGTTTTGTCACTATCTGGGGCACTGACCAGCAGATTGGTGAAGCTCTTGTGATCTTTGGAAAGTGCATTGCTAAGAAGCATGTGCATGCACTGCAGAAGCAGTAATCTGGCAATGCTGCACTGGCCCCATCTAAGAAACCCGCATCACCCACCCTGAGACTCTCTACCCAGTCTACACTGCCTCCTCCTCCTAGGGCTCCTATGCATGACCCTACTCCAAACTTTTCTGATTCTTTTGATTGGAATACTCCACCTTCTGTACCAACTCCAGCCATATCTTCACTATCTGCCAGCTTGCCTATGGCTCTCTCTACTTCAACTCCAGCTCTGTCATCCCTGATGATTATCAACTACACTCATGGGCATTATGCTCAGGGCACTTCTGGGGCACCTCCATGTGGCACTAATACTGCTTGATGCTCTTATTCAACCCAGGAAAGATGAATACTGTTCATCAAGGTGACAAACCTAGAGGAGGGGCTGATGTCAGGGGACTGGTTTCTGGACCATGTCCAACCCTATTCCAAGCTTAGTCCAATGATATGCCTACTCCTAGCAGATCCAACCAGCTGCTCAGCCCACCCTTTTCCCTTCCATCTCTTAGTAGTTAGCCTTGATGAGTCATATGCATGGACCTTACTCAGCATCAATTATTGTTAGTCATACTCCATTACATACCAGGGCCCAATTAGTAAACAGTATTAGTAATAACATAGCCACTGATATAGTATATATAGGCAGCCTATGGATAGAATATTCCCAGGCTGAACAATAACAGTGTTCTTCTGGCCTATCCACTGAACCAACTGTAAGCTTCCCTAGCAATGTCCAACCTTCTGTTAGCCTTGCTTGTCCCTTGCCTAACTCTTGCCCACCCTCACACTTGCTTGACTCTCACTCATCACTCACACTGTTGGTTCTGTGGAAGGAGTTCCACAGATGGCAAGTGTTCCCCTTACAAGCACTGTGTCTTAGTCTGTTTGAAAGCAGAAGACCATGGCTACCTCATCTTGTGAAGCTGAATACATGGCTGCATATGAATTGACCTCTGGCTCTGCATGCTACTCAAAGGGATCAGACTGAACTTCACCTCAACTGTGACAACCCTCTTCTGCAACAACAAATTGGCAATCACCCTATCTGAAGATCCCACAGCACACATAAGGGTAAAACACTTCAATGTGAAATACCACTTCATCTAAGAATGAGCACAATCAGGAGAAATCACCATTAAGTACATCAATATGAGGGACAACATAGCCAACTTGTTTACAAAAGCCCTACTCTGCCCCTTATTCCTGTGCCTACAATAAATGCTAGAAGTCACCTAGCCACGATTCCATGTGAGGAGGAGATATGGCTTGGTTCATGGCAAGGAGGAGTGTTAGGATTGGATGTGATAATGTGACAAGGTGATAGGGTGCCCTAAACCAATGCCAAAGCTACAATGGGCCACTGGCCTTACTTTGTTTGCCTTTACTTATATACCAGCACCCATGCACAAAAATACCCTCAGTTACATTACACGTTCTGAGGGTACAACATTCATACATTATCTCACAAAGTTCATACTGACATAACTGTACCTAGATTAAGACTTATGTGTTATTCTTAGGTACAGACAATTCAGTTACATTACACATTCTGAGGATTAAGACTTACATATTATTCTTAGGTGTCTGTCATGCCTTGATAGTGCTGCTACTAGTACTAGTTCCAACAAGTTGAACAGGAGTCCCTTCATATACTCAGACATTGAAGAAACTCCCTGAGTAAGAATCATTGTACCACTCCATTTGCTTGGATTATGCAGAAAGGAGGGCAAGCCTACCAGTTACACATCACCCCTTCTCTACCCAAAGAGCATCTCTGAGCTGATGAACCTCCCTCTAAGAAGAAGTCGAAAGATCAGATTCTTCAAGAAGTTATTCCCCAAAGTATTACAAATTTGCTGATGTGTTCTCTGAAGCTAGCACCAAGGAGTTACTGCCTCACTGCTCCTATGACCATAGGTTTGACCTCAATAAAGGCATGTTGCACTCACTATTATAGAAGTGCAGAATATTAACACTTCCCTGACAGTAGCTGTCTAGTACTGTCATCACCACCATTTCCAGAAGAGATGTATAGAAGCTGACTGTCATAGTATTCCAACTTCAAGGAGCATTGACTGATGCCATCTAATTCCAGCAGTTGCTGACACTGACATGACAAGAAGTGAACTGATTACATCCAAAGGCTATGGCTTGGTTTCATGCTGATTTCAGCGACAGTGATGACAGTGATTCTTCAGAGCCAGAGGTACAACAAAAACTAGAACCCAGCAAGGATGAAAGTGAGAGCCAGGAGTTGTCGAGATTGTTGAGTCTGACTTCAGTGATGCATGAAGACAAGCTGTTGATGTTGAGGGCCTGATGTTAGAAGCATTCTAACTAAAATGCACTTGTAAAGGATGAAGACAGTAAAATAATCTATGCTCACAAAATTGATGGGGATAAGGATAGATGTGCTCCAAATTCACATGTCTCTGATGCATCCTCTTCATTGTCACTCTCACCACTGCCTTGAGCTTGTGGAAATCCTACCCTCACCTCATGGGTGCAACACATTGGCATGGATGCTCAAAAAATGCATGTCATGCAGATGTCACTGTTTTGCATACCAGAAGAAGCTGCT